>VZTR01009147.1:137737-152590 GCA_013400775.1 Chaetops frenatus
CCCCCCCCCCCCCCCCACTGTCTCCCCTTGCTCTACACACAGAATTATAGAATGGTTTGGGTTGAAAGGGACCCTGAAGCTCATTTAGTCCCACCCCTACCGTGGGCAGGGACACCTTCCACTGTCCAGCCTGGCCTTGGGCACTGCCAGGGATCCAGGGGCAGCCACAGCTTCTCTGGGCACCCTGTGCCAGGGCCTCCCCACCCTCCCAGGGGAGAATTTCTCCCCAATATCCAATTTAAATCTGCCCTCTGACAGTTCAAATCCATTTTCCCCTGTTCCATCACTACCTATCTGGGTGAGGGGTTGGAGACCAATGGAAACCAGGTCAGTACAGTGCTCACATGAGAAGAGGTTTGATCAAGACTTCAGCTGCTGAGATCAGCCTGTGCCTGCTTTAAGAAGCACAGGAATCAGGATTTACAATGTTCCAGATAGACCCCCTCTTCACCCAGATTCTGTGCCCCACAGACCTGAGGAAACAGAAATTAATAAGCATAAGGCTTCTGAATAACATCTCAGAAAGCCTTGTGAATATTTTATCACAAGTACTTAGATACACACTCGTGGAAGCTCGGCTTGTTCATTCTAGCGAGCTCTAAAATCCTCGTGGGGTACCTGAGGACTAATTGGTTTTGTCTGTGTTAGTGTCTAGTCACTGCATGAATCAGGCAGTGCTGAACCTCCAGCTCAGCCCCAGAGCTCCCTGAAGATGGAGAAGTGGGCTGTGCTGTCTGGCTGTGTCAGTGACTGGGTTCAGGAGTTCTCCAGCCCATCCATTATTACTCACCCTCCTCGCATGAGGCGCGGCTGCTGCAGAGCTGCAATCTCACGCCAGCACCCCGAGCCAGAGCATCTGCAACAGCCCTGGGAGGAGAGCCTGGGAGTTCATCCCCATCCTGAGTGATGTGGGCAGGGATCCTGCCTGCTCAGCTCCTCTGCCAATCCAGACCTGTCCTCCTGCTGTCAAAATGGGTGATTTAAGCGGGGCCTGGCAAATCTCAGCAGCGAGAGAAGCTCCAGGAGGAAAGGGCTGAGGAAACAGATGCAAAGCAGAGCCAGGGCTGTTGTTGCAGCTCTGTGCAGCAGGGAGGGAAGGTGGGATACAGAACAGCCCTGCACCCCTCTCCTGCTGTTCCCTTTGGACCCAGCTTTACACGAGTGCTCTGTTCTGGGGTCACTGCAGTGCAGTTTTTCAGCACCTAAAGAGCAGGCAACTACTTAGAAGGACGAGTAGCTCTGACATCCTTCCCCTCAACACGTGCAGTAACACAAAGCAATTTGCTCACTTTGTAACCTTGAACCTCCTGCCTCAGGGTGTGAGTTAAGTATTGCCAGGGCTCTGGAGGGAATAGGTTCCCTCTGATCTGCCAGCCATGCAGATGTTACTGGGTACAGTCACAGAGCTGTCACCTTCCTCCTGAGCACCAATTACAGATTACAGCTCTTGGAGGAATTTTAATGTGTCAGTACTCACCTTGTTCCATGCCTCACTGATACCATTTCATTAATACAACCAATAGATCTACACTATCCTGGAAGAGTCTGGTCCACTGCTGGCATCAACACTTGAGTGATTTATTTTTTACTATTTTCTTTCCAAGTACCAGCTTAAAATCAGTGCAGCAGCTCCAAAGTTTGGCTTCTCCAGTGCAACCTGTATGGATGCATCAGTGCAGCATTTAGGAGATGCTTTATCAACTAATTTATTGACTTGGATCACAAAGTCCCAACCTTAAACTTGCTGTAAGCTTAGTCATCCTTCTTCTCCCTCTGTGGCTGCTGCCCTTACTCAGTGCAGGAAATGTAAAATGAAATGGCAACTCCTTGCCTGGCCAGGAGAGGTGGGCTGGCCCTTGGGGCATTGGCATCAGCTTTGCAAACAGAGAATGAACTCCCCTCATCACCTGCCACTTGATATCCCTATCAAAGCAGAGGCTGCTAGAGGGGACCATTTTATCCAGACTGGAAATTCTTTCGGGAGCACAGCCACAAGCACCCTGGCATATGGAAATGGATGTAATTTCATCTGATGAGACAGCTAACACTCAGATGGAGCAGCAGCACTGTGTCTGGCCAAGGCAACAGCCAGTGAGCAGAGCACGGGAGACTTCTCCTCATGTTTGAAGATTGCAAAGGCCAGAGGAGATCACTGCAGGTTATCATGGCTAAAACCACCATCTGTTCCCTGCTTGCTGACCAGAATATCTCTATTTATGTGCAACTGAAGCATACAAGCTCTCTCTGCTCTGAACAGCACTTTTTCTGCTTATTTTGGGGGATGATAATCATTGGGGTGTTCTGTCAGTTAAGGCATGGCAATAAAACAGCTGGAGAAAAAGAAGAAATTCCACACCACAAAAAAAATACCTTAATGCTGAAAGTACAAATGAACATGTCTGAGGAATTTCTGGTTATGCCAGAGTATCACACAACTTATCCAACAACCAAAAAAAAACAAAAGGGACTGATTTTTGTCACTGCCTCTCTTTGTCTGAAGAACTCACAGACCTTGGAATAAAACACAGGGCAGGAAAAGAGAAGTTCAGCTTTCACAGGTCAGTTGAAGGCAGGAAGGAAGGAAGGCAGGCAGACCCTGGGTGCAAAGCAAGGTGCTGGAAGCAGCTGCACTGGGGCTGCCAGTGATGGAGCAGCCTCCCCTGCCCCAGAGAGCACCGACCCATTGTGCACCAGGGCGAGCAAGGAGCTCCAGCAGCAGCAGGACAGTAAATCCACACAACCTCTGCACAGTCTAGCCCAGCCCACTGCATTCCAAACACCTGACTGCAGCTTCACTCACTGTCTCAAGTTCTGCTTTCTAATTTGGTTTGTTAACGATGAGAGGCAGGAGCTGTCACCGTGTGTTTATAAAACAGCCACTGCTCCCAGGAATCCAGACTTATTTGGGACATTGGGGAGGACTAAGAGTTTAAAAAAGGAGGAAAAATCTACTAAAATAACTGTTTTCCAGCATGACCCACAGGCCTGCCCAAATTAAATCCTGACTGTGTGTGTTTTAATTACATGTATTACACATCTCAACACGACACCAGTTGTACTGGGGGAACCAAGGGCTGAATTTGGGCCATTCTAGCATTTGTTTAATGCACTGAATTCTTTGACCTACACCATTTCCTGTACAGCCATGGACGTTCCAAGGGCAAATCTCTATCGTGATCCTCTGTCACCACTCATTTTTGGCCAACTATTTGAAAAACCTCTTGAGCTCAGGGGTGTGAATCAAGAGGTAATGATTTGCTCCAGGGAGGGAAGGAGCTTGAGTACAGACAATAGAAATATGTGCAAATTAAATAAACTATTTAAACACGAGATGCTAATTTAGCAGCTTCAAGGGCCATATTTCTCCAGCCAACCCCAGACATAAAAAGAAACAAAATTTCATTAAAATAACCCAACCCCACTGTTGTTCCGAGTGCTACATTAATTTAAACACAGCTCACCAGCTCTCAATTAGCTGCTTCCTCACTCCAACTGCAGCAGGTCTGCAGTGCACAGAAATGTAATTATTCACACACCACCCTGTCACTGCCACCACTGTCTGTACTTCTAAAGCATCTTGATTACTCCACTGATGAGCACTATGGAAATGCCTATAAATAAAATAATCATCTCCCCTCATTAAGTTCCAGCTCGTGGACTGAGGAAAGATGATTTTCCTTTGTACGTTTCCTTTTGTAATTTTTATCATTTCACAACAGAGGGAGCAACGTGCCTCTGATGGCACTCAAAGAGACAGACTGTCAGGATTCTTGTCAGTATTTCAGCTTTGAGCAGCTTGCATTTTTGCATGAATATTTCCTCCCGAAAATAAAGTGCTGTTTGTCAGAATCATGCATTCAGCAATCCCTTTCTAATGGCAGCATCAGACATGCAAAACCCCCTAATGTCATGTCAGGAGGTCAGATTTTATGGAGCAGTATGTCATGGAAACCCTAAACAGCCAGCACTGCACCCACAGCAGAAGCTTCCAGCTCTGACTTCCACACTAAGAACACACATCTATAATAAAAACAAGCCTTGAAGGGAACCTTCCTCTAAAAACAAAGCCTTGGTGAACCAGGTTTGCTCTTCAGGGAGGTCCAACAGTAATTGATGCTGCAAACAAATATCAAACAGCCCATTATTGCCAAATCACAATCTCACTGTTTTCAATAGTTGCATTATTGGGTGTACATTTGCACACACTGGAATTCCCAGTAGTGTCTCTAACCATGAAATGAAATATCTGATTTCATAAAATGGTGAATTATAAAGCCAGAGAAACAAGTTAAATATCATATCAGAGCTGATCCTGTCTTGCTGTCCAGCCAGAGGTGGAAGGGAATCACCACCTGCTCCTGTGAACAGCTAAAAGGGAGAGAAGAGAGCAGTCTGCTGCAAGCTCATGGAGCATCCCTATTTCTGCACCCTCCAAAGCAACATCTCACCTTCAAACTGCCAGCAGCTCCCAAAGAACTGAGGCCACTCACAGGTTCAGCTCAAGCTCCGTCTTCCCAGCAGGGAGAACCACAGGACTCTGTGTCAGCATGAGCAGGGAGCTGCTCTCAGGCCAGATCCAATTCTTAAACCCTCTGCAAAGCTGCTGTGACCCAAAGGACACAGTCCTGTGGGATCCAGGTGTGACCCCCTCAGGAAACAGGACTCTCTCCTTTCTCCTTCCCAGGTCCCTCCCAGGGTTTCCAGTGCATCACTCCTGGTAGCACTGCTCATTTCCAGCAGGTTCCTGTGTCCATGACAGCTGGACAGTCACCCTCCAACCGTGCATCTGAGGAAGGAAAGCTGCTGCCTTGAGACGAGTGGGAAGGAAAGCTTTGGCAGGCAGATGGGACTTTTTGTGTATCTGAAGCTGGAACCAGACAGTAACTCTGTGCAGGACACAGAAGATGGGACAAAACAAGAAGAACAGAATAATTTGGGTTGGAAGGGACATTAAAGACCATCCAGTTCCAGCCCCTTGCCATGGGCAGGCACACCAGATTGTCAGGTCAGAGTGACAGGCTGGTCTCAGCTCCCAGGCACTACACTACACTCCTGGACTGTGCAGGACATTGTAGGAACCTGTATTTGGAATGGACACTCTTCTGTGTAAAATTTGCCTTTTCCTGAGCAGAGCCAGTACTTGAATAATTTTCTCCAGAGACAGGACAGTTCATTTAAAGCAAAACCATCAGTCTCTAGAATAGCCTGCATCCAAACCCACCCAAGAGCTGTGCTGCCTCACTCCACAATCTGGAGCGGGAAAAAACAGTGACAAAAATAAGATCCTTCCTCAATTACAATAAACAGAAATGTTAAATCAAGCTCAGAATTATCCTTGAAGAATCCAGCTCTTCCCAGCTCTACGAATGATCCCCCACATTCCTTTAAGGCTTTTCATAGATACAGCAATATGAAATGGCTCGTTGCTGTCTAGATGCTAACAAGAGACAGATGTTCCCTTCAGTTCCAGCAACATGTAGACACGAAGCACATTTTGATGACCTGCTAAATATTTCTGACTCTTTCTGCATGTTACCTCCTCCTCGTGCACTGAGTCAAGGAAATGCTCCCCAGTTCCACACTTTCCCTGCTCACTCTGGAGCGGGCCAGACGAGCGTGCTTGCACCAACCACTTTACCTTAGCAAGCCTTCACCAGAGGGCAAGAAAAGTCAAGCAACACGTTTTTACTGAGCAAGGCCAAAGCTGGAGAGCTCTTGCAGTGAGTCCAGAGCCAGATCAGCTGGTGGCTGTGAGCCCAACTGCCCCTGTTATTTATTTAGCTGGCCCAGAAGACACGCACCACACGGCCTGCAGGGCCAGCATCTGTTCCACCCCGACCCACAGCTAACATTCTTTACTTGGTATTAATATCAGGGAAAATTTAGTAACCTAACCACTGGCATGAGAAGCCACACTTCTAAAGGGAACAGATGGCAGCAATCATCTCAGCTTAATTTTAGGCTTCAAGAATCGCTCTGAGTCAGCAAAGCCGCACGACGAGAGGGAGGAAAAGACGTAACATCTGTAAAACCTCCTACCTGCTTCCCATCCAAGGTGTACAGCTTTTTGACCACCCCTGTCTCCAGTTTGATGGCTTCAGTGATGTCAGTGAGGACTTGCTCGAAGGAGTGGGCAGTCTTCTTGTTGAGGAGCACCCTGACGGCCTTGCGGGGCTTCACGCCGCTGCGGATGATGGTCACCAGCTTGGGGCGCACGAAATCCTTGTTCTCCTTGGCCTGGGCACTGTTGCTGCTGGCCAGGGACTGAGGTGCTTTCTGGTTGGCAGAGGTCTTCACGTTGACAGACCAGTTGGGGTTGACGTTCTTGGTGTATTCCACCTTCTTGAAGAAGTTGTCGGATGAGCAGACGTAGCTCTCCCCTTGGGGAAGAAATGGGATTCTGCAGTGACTGCCAGGAAACAGCCCCTGTGCTCTTCCCCCATCCATCATGCAAAGCAGTAATAATTGTTTCCATTAGCACCCCCACAACAGCTTGTTCTTAAACCATTTTGCCTTATTCTCATGTTCTATTTATGGTTCTTTAAAATATTGCTGGTATTTCCTCAAAGTAAGCGAGTCAGCCATCAGCAAATACACACAATCACATGAATCAGGGGTTAAAAAAAGGCTATTATACAAGTATTTAGGTACTTGAAGATGCAGCTAAGTTTTCCAAGCGCTCCAGAACATCAAATTCATTTGACCACCCCCATTATTTTATAAATGTGCCAGCTTCCCCTTTATCTTTACAGACCTAGCTACTACTTCAGTGTGTCATTGCCTGCCAAGAGAGCATCAATGCTCACCCACAAAGTGCCTTCTGCATCATGCCTGAAAAATCATCAAAATCCTGTCCTGAACAGTCTCCACTAAAAGTAGCTTTGGTAAATCTAGCAGGCATAAGTAATATGCATTGTTAGAGCATCAGTGGTTTATTAGGGAACAGACCTAGTGGCAGCTGAGATTAAACACTGCACCAAATACCACTCCTTGCTTTACATGGCTGGTATCAACCAAAAATACATTAAATCCAAATTTAGACATGGCAGAGAAGGGTTACAGGGTCTTTTAAGTAATTCACAGAAAGCCCTTCCCTATCCCACCCAAAATTAGTTTCAGGCTTTGCCTGTAATTTACAGGATCCTATCTGCCTAAGGTTTTAAAAGCACCTTAAAGGATTTGTAGGAGCTTCTTTTGGGCCTGCAAATCTGATGGATGCTGGAAGAGTTATTACTAGAATGAGACTGTAAACCAATGTCCCTGAGGGAATGTAGCTGTCTGGTCTGAAATGACTCAGGCTGCACTGAAAAAAAGTCACTCACTGCTGGAGGAAGAAGCTTTCGTCTCACCATTAGATAAAATTTTAATAGGAACTGAAGGCATGACATTGGTACCTGTAGGATTTTAGAGCCTCTTCTGGTGTTTTCTTTGTCTGATCTTACAGAATTAAGTTCTTCATGTATTACAATACATTTGACATCAAAATACAGATTTAACTATTTTGAAAAAAAAAAAAATTAAAAACAGCAGAAATTCCTTCTTCACAAAAACCAGACTGGCTGCATTTCCTTGTCTCTCCTGGACTGCACACTCCAGGGCTCAGACATCATTGACAATCCCAACAGCTGAGTCTGGAGTCCCATCCAGGGATCTTTAGGACACAATTTGACATCCAGTTGGCAAAATAATGGATTTCCAAGCAGCCTACTGATCTGCACATGGCCCAGGGATAAAGTTCATACTGGAACTCCTTCTGCTGACTACACTGCACTTCTGACGGAGGCACCAGGCCAATGCCATCACAAAACCCATGGTGAGGCCACAACAGACACAATACACAGATTTTAACAGGCTCATAACAGCACTCTGTGTATTTCTGTCCCTGTTACTGATCAGGGTGTGATGTCACAAGCCTCCATAGAGAAGATGCAGGATTCTGACTTATTTTAGCCCCACCTTTGTACCCAGTTTGCCACAGTGATGCCCACTCATGGTGTTTACATCCCCAGCTGCAGCTCTGCTCCACCACTTGTATAAAAATGACTAAAATATTCTGTTTCCGCTTCTAAAGATGGAATACAAATACAAAACAGAGAGGAGAGCTGACAAGGCTGATGATGAACACTCAGCTGGGCATTTTCCCAACTACAGTACCCCAAACTAACACAATAATCCCAGCAGCAGGTTCTGTTGGCTTGAACAAACAGTAAAAATCTTTATTTGCTGACAGCGACACTCCACAATAAACTGACCATGCAGCCCTGCCCATAGCTGGAGCTCCTTAATCCCTCACATTTTGTGAATCTGACTGAATAGAAAATCAAATATACCCCCCCAGAGCATACAAAATTCCCTCTGGGGATATTGTTTTCCAGAAGCTTTGAATACTTCAAATTTTTCTGATTAATAAGTGATAAGTTGTGGTTTATTCATCTGCTTCAGCCAAGCAACACCTGGTGCAGAGTGGGCCCAGGCTTCTCTCCAGTTTCACAGCTGAGAAAAGGCCAGCAAGGAGTCTGGAATGCTCCCAGGGAATTAACCATCCTAAGAACCTGAGCCCTCCCAAGCCCATAATCCCTGGGCAGCAGGGCCCTCCTAAGTGTGCTCAGCAGAACTGGGCATTATCCTCGGAGAAAAGGGATTTCTCTGTTTAAATGCAGCACTAAGTGATTTGAATGCTGCTGTCAGCCCTGCCCCAGGCTTCCCTGGGCCAACTCCTGACCTCACCTGCACCTCTGCTTCCCCACCTGAAAAACAGAAGTGGACTTCCAGCCACTGAAGTGTGGCAAGGCTTGGCTTTCATCTGCATTTGACCTCCATCTCTGTTATTTGCACAGTGAAGGAAAAAATCCCCATTTGTACTGTGTTCTGTAAACACGTGAGGTGCTGGAACATATTTTCTATTAACAAGTTCCATATTTTAAAGTAAGCTGAAGAGATTCTTGATCTGTCTAGTACAGTACCATTATTCTTATTTCCAGCTGTGTCTTTTGGAACTCCTCCCTGCACAGCACAGCTGTTTGTGTATTTACACCAAAGGCAACAGGGGCATGAAGGCAAAACTCTTGCAGGGTTTGTTCCACAGCTGTGCAGACCCACACACTGGCCTCTCAAGCTGTGCTCACACTCAGAAGTGGAAAATGGAATCTGCCCTTTCTCCCTTTGTCTTATTTAACCCAAACCCCAGCAAATAAAATCCATTCTTTTATTGCATTCTAAAACTGGAAAGAAATTTCCTTGGAGTGACACTCCAGGAGAGCAGTTCAGAGCAGCAGCTCATCTCTGCATCACTTCTGCAGCCACAGCAGCACAGCTCCAAGGAAAAGGAGCTTTTCTTTCCTCCCTCCCTGACCTAAGGATGTGACCTGAAGCTCTAACTTCATTTAAAAACCACTTCAACTAATGTCTTCCTTAACTCATTTTATGACCCTCCAATAGCAGCAAAAGCATCATTCAGGTTCCTCAGTGAGGCACATGCATTTGTCAGAGAGGAACACTCTCTCCACAGTGTATTTCACTTCCCCCTGTGGATTTTCACCCAAACCTTTCCAGGGTGGCAGCAGGACTGGGCAAGCACAGGCTGCAGACCTGTGAACTTCCAGCTTTGAACTGCACACTGTGGCCAGGAAATGATAAAAAAGAGAAATATTAGAGGGAATAATGCTACCATGGAGGGAGGAGTGGGTTCTCTGTGGGTTTCTCTGCCACATCTGGCTGTGCTAAGCCTATAATGAGAAGTCAAGGTGTACAACTGTGGCAGCCACAGAAATGTGACTGACAGACACAGCGTGGTGGCAGAAGATGTGCTCTGACACAGAAGATGTGCTCAGCATGACAGGAGGAATGGGAAGTGGATGTGAGATCTTGTCACGAGCAAAAGCAACAGCTCCAAGAAGAATATTGCTCCCCAGCCCTACGCACAAAATATCTGTGCACAAATATTTTCAGGAGCACACGTCTGGAGCCAGCAAACAGCTGTGCACACGTGCAGGAATCCCACTGCAAGCCACGAGGAGGTACAATGGAGAGCCACGTCATTAATCCCAAACAAACCCCACAAAGGGAGCCCCAAAGAGACACACTCGTGCACTGGGGGTGGGGAGCATCATCCTGACAAAACCCCTGTGGTACCATGGAGAGCAGGGCCAGGTCGGAGCATGATGCCATTTTGCAGTGCAGAGCCAGAGCCTGCAGGGGATGTGCATTGTCACCGTGCCAGGCTGCTCCAGACGTGTCACAATGCCCATCGTGCCACCAAGCCAGCCAAGGCATCTCCTCACTCCTCCTGCCTGCCCTTGGCAATGGATGGGCTGACTGCACACCTCAGACCTCCTCTCATGACCATCATATTTGCCATCTGAAGCCAGGCTTGGATCACACAGAATTACTCCAGCTTCGAGTGCATGACACATCCCAGTGCTACCAAATGATGGAAGCACAAGGAGATTATTCAGCTCCTAAAGAAGGGATGATCTCAGCAAAGATAAGGTTTGCCTTAGAGAAGGATCCTTGGAAAAAACCCTAAGCTTCAGATGAGCACTAATCCTCCAACCCTCTTAGAGCAGCTCCCTGTGACAATACCAAAAATGACAGGCTGCACTTTCAGAAAAAGTTATCCTTCCTCAGCATGCACCAGCAGCTTTCCAAGGATAATGAACTGTGGGCAGAAGTCTTTTGAGAAAAATCAGGAGAGCTGGATTGAGGCCATTTTGAATGTCTAAGTGTTAACAGTTATTCCAGGAACAGTCTCTGTGGGCAGCAGTCAATTATTTTGGCTGTTAGCTCTGCAGTTGCAAAGTTGAGATTTGTGCTACTGTGCCCAGCTTTTGTGTTTCATGGAATTTACTAGGACTGCAGCAGGAATTAAGTGGACTTAACACCTTGCAGAGTTCATTGCACATGGTGTTGGAAGAGGCCTTGAGCTTCAAAGGTGGGAAGTTGTTGCTGCTTTATGAGTTCAAAAGACCTCAGCACGGCAAAATGAACCCTGCAAGAGCTCCCTCCCCTTGGCCCTGCCATGAACAGAAGAACCTCTTGATTCTGTTGAAGAAGTGGAAGAAATGCTTGATTAGAAATCTCCTTTAAAACCACAGGATGCCCGTAAAGAATTCTGGGATCACACCAGTGCTAGTGTGACAGCCAGGATGAGCAAGCAAATAAAACAGAACCTCAAGGACAAACTTTGTTATGTAGGATGTAATTAGCTGAGCTATCAGGCCAACAGACACCCACAGAAGACAATTCCACAGGTTACCAAGGTTTCAGTACTAAACTGCAAGAATTCCGCTTTTCCAGGCAAACTGGAACACACACACTGGGTGGAGATTCCAGGATGTTTCCTATAAACCCCTCAGTCCCAGCACAGTTCCAGGGTGGAGCCCCTTCCATGATTACTTTAAATACTCCTGGACAAGATTTTGGAAAATATTCCCAAGGGCATAATAGGATACAAAGAACTTTCTGGAACATCTCACACAGCCCAAGAACATTTGCAATGAAACCACACTGAGCAAGACAAAATTCTATTCAGCTTTTTCTAGTGTTTGAGCTGAAGAAGGGCAAATTTCAAACAAGGAGCCCAGGGCATAAAATCCACCTTTGGATGTGCCTTTCCCTCACTCCCAGGTTGTGCCTCACTGTCCCTTTCATTATGCCAAGAAGCTGAATATGGGAAAGCAGCAAAATAATGGAGAGGGCTGAAAAAACCCTTTTGTCCCACAAAGAACTCATTTATGGGACAACAGGGACTCGAGCAAGCGGCCAAGAGCAGCATTTCTTAAGCCACCTTTGCTGCTGGAGTCAATGCACAATATCAGCTTCCACCTCCACCCAGCCCTCTGTTCAAGGACAAAGAACAATCAGAGCTGAGGTGGGACAGCTTCTCTTCACATCGAGTCTACCAGAAGAGGCTCAGAACAAACCAAGGACCAAAACACCATGTCCAGATGCCAAAGGGATTAAATTTTAGCTGAAACTTGGGTGAAGTGCAAGCTGGTCTATGATCAGCTTGAGAAAGGCTGGAAAGGATGGCACATGAGTATTTTAGCATCTTTCATACACAAGTTTTATCACAGCACAAGGCACAGAATTATCTATTACAACAGTGACTCACCAGGAAACACAACTTCACGTATTGACCTCCCAAAACCTCAGGCACTGGAACCAATTCCATATGAAGGGGAATAAAAATCACCTGGTGCTCCTTCCCAAAAGATTCACCAGCTGTGATAAACAGCAGCACCTGGGGCAAACATCCACTCCTGACTCAGGCAAGGCAGTGGGACACGAGTGGGAGGTGCTGTCAGCAATTTACTGCTGTAACAGGGCAGTAAAAGGATGCTGCACTGCACTTAACCAACAGATAAACTAAGGAGGAATGCAGTCCTAACCAACAGCAAGAGATGCATTATTTGCAAATACATTTAAGCTGAATGCTGAAAATAGCATTGAGACAATAGCTACAGTGATGGAAGATGGCCATTAGGACTGAAAAGGGAGGGGGGGGGAAATGATCAGGCAGGTGGATTTTGAGAGAAGGTCATTGGGAGACCAGACAGCTCCCTGGAAAAGAATGGAAAAAGCAGCCTGTGACCAGTGAGAGAACTCAGCTGGCAGCAAAAGGCACCTGAGTGCCAGAGTCGTGTGAGCTTCTAAAATGTGAGGTGTTACAGTGTTGTACAAGAAAGGACCAAGAGGCTCATCCCAACAGATGGAAGGAAAGTGAAAAGGGAGTAAGAAAGACTTCACTTGTTCTCATTATGAGAGTAACCTTGAGTGCCAGGGAAGAACTCTGGGTCTGGAGAACAAAAGGGTAATTCCAAGCCTCAGTTAATTAGCAGCACACCACGTGGTTTTTGTTCACCTGAAATGTCTGTCTCTAGGATATTGGTACTATTGGTGCAGTATCATTCTCCACCCTCCAGAACTACATTCAGGCTACACTACATAAGTACATTTTTAAATCATCCAGAAGTAATCAAGTGCTCAGAACATGATGTGAAATAATATCAGTAATTCACAACCTTTTGCCATCAAATTGCTGAGATGAGCCTCTTTGATGACTGTTTCCTAGGTTCTACTTGTTTTTTGGAAATTGCAGATAAATTAGCCCTCCTATAGCAACAAGTACTGGTTTGCTTATCCTCAGTCTCCAAGCAGGGAGCCAATTTATAAGGCAGACATGCCCTGGTTGTGTGTGCACTGTTCTTGTGTGTCACAGCAGAATTATTCCCAAATTCTGGGTTTCATGGAGGTTCCTTGCACACAGCTAGGAAAACACCCAAGCTAAGGGCAGAGTTCACCATAAGGCTGGGTATAACCACGGTGTTGTAAATTGCTTTTCTACAAGCAGCAGCATAGGTCACCCCTAGAAATATGGGATCAATAGCAGTGTGCAGACCTACTCTGGCACGTTCAAAAAACGGATTCCTTTGTCTTCACTCTGCTCAGGTCTTATTCTCCTAGATGATGCTCTGCTGAGGACACAGCCACACAGACAATCCCATTTTGGTTTTAGTGCCTCTTCTTCAGTGCTGTTTCCAGAACAAAGCCAGAACCCAAATGCCAGCATCTCCTGTCTGTACCTCAACCAGCAAAATATATTTTCATGAACTAGGTACCTCCTTACCTGCAGCAAAACCCACTGTAAAGCAGGTATAACAACTAAAGGTTTCCTAACTTCACTGACACAAAGCAGGAAGAGCATAAGAGGAGGAAGAGTGTAACAAGAGAATAAAGAACTGCATTTTCTCCTGCAGTTATTTCTGAATATTTACATAAAACCTAGGACAAGCAGGACTGAGAGCTGCCATTAGAGAAAGGCTGTGGCCATATTAAGAGACCAGAATGAAACACGGCAGAACCTCTAAAATTAAGGGAGGCCACACCTCCATTCGACAGCTGTAATTGAGCTGAGAATAACTCCACTAGGAAGCATCACAGCCCTGAAAGGCAATTTCTTTCCAGGAAAACTCCTCTATGGAAACCAAGATTTATTCCACGTCCTTGTCCCTGCAAAGTATTTTGGGAAGATGAGTATCCTGCTTGACAGACAAGGAATTCCAGGGAGAGCTGCTTTAGTCAAGGTCACACAATGACTCGCTGCCGAGGCTGCCCCTGCGGTTCCCCTGCCTCACACACTCACATCCATTGTCTTTTACTAAAGGCAAAAACCTCGTGGATTTTCGGTAGTTACCAAACCAGCCAGGATGTCTGCTCGGAGAAAAACACCAAGGGAAAGGGAAGAGCACCTCCCCTCCTGCAACAGGATATTCCAGCTGCAAACAAAGAATGAATTGCTCGGGTAAGAGAAAAAGCAGGGTGGCTGTGGGTGCCCTCTGCCCACCCCAGTCTGGCTGTGCTGCCAGCAGGGCAGGACCGGCCATCCCAGCAATTCACGCCAGGGCTTGTGCTGACACTCCTGGGAAAGGCAGCACCCAGGGCAGCAGAAGGAGCACCCCCGGCTCAGGCACGGCTGGCAGCTGAGCTCCACGGGAGCAAACCTTCCCCCAGGGCCCCCCGTCCGGGCAGGGTTGATTTTTGACTCATCCATCCCTCATCCCACAGTGAACACGCAGAGGGACAGGCACAGCCACACCCCCTCCGGACACAGGGACACGCTCGGCCCTGCCCTGAGCACCCCCTGCACCCCCAGACCGACCAGGCAGGGGATGCCTCCCACAANAGACCCCTCACAGGGAGCCCCGCACACCCCACACCTCCTGAGCACAAACCCAGCGCCAAGAAATCCCCACTCCTCCCTGTAACTAACCCTGCTCACGCCTCCCCCCGCACAGACACACGCACAAACCCCCTGATTTCACCGAGTGCGACCTGTCCAGAACGCCCCCCTCC
>VZTR01009147.1:155596-170497 GCA_013400775.1 Chaetops frenatus
TGGGACACACGGACACAGCCAGGGGTGGGACACACGGACACAGCCAGGGGTGGGACACACCCCTCCGGCCGCACATCTGCACCGAGCGGGCGCGCTGGGGACACGGCGGGGGTGGCCCCCGCAGCGCCACGGCCCCGGCAGCGCTGGGCAGGGCACGGCGGGGCTCAGCATCCCCCAGAGCCCGGAGAAACGCGACCTTTCCGGGCAGCCCCGAGTGGCGCAGCCCCCTGCCCACCCCGCCTCCTCACTGCAGCAGCCGGCGGTGCTCGTTACCTTCCTCCAGCTCGTCCATGCTGCCGATCTTCCGCGAGCCATCGATGGTGTAAATGTACCGCACTCCCTGAGGAAGGTTAATGTTGTCGGACAGGGACCGGGTCAGGTCGGCCAGGAGGGCATCGAAACTTCGGAAGCGGTCGGAGGACACGGCGTATACAATCCCCTTGAAGTAGCGGTCCCCGTTGCGATAGAAACGCACCTTCTTGGCTTTCTTCTCGTTACTCAGCGCCTGTAAGGTCCGGGTTCTGTAGAAGCTACAGTGAGCACTGTGAGTGGGGCTGGGCAAGCCGTTCATCCGTGTGCCTCGCATGTTTCTGGACGCCTTGTCTCTTTCGTCAAAGTGTCCAAAATCAAGTTCCATAGTTTGGAGAACCCTAAAGATCTGAAGCTGGGCAGGAAGGAGATGGGGAGAGAAGGAGGGCGAAGGGACGGGTTAGAGCCCAGCAGAGCCACAATCCGGAGAGTGAAATGACACTAAGGCTGTGTGTGGAACAGGACAGATGTATTTGGGAAGCGCCCCCTCCCCTGACCCAGATTTGTATCGATTCTGGGGACTGAGAGTAGGAGGGGTCCTCGCCTTTTGAAAGGGATCCAACTACTGGGGGCAGGGAACACGTTTCTAGAGAGCTGCCTGCTCCTGCACCTGGGAGTTTTCAAAGTCTAGCGAACTGGGACTTGGGGCCAAAAGGGATACATGGCAATCACAGCTCAGCCCCAAAAAACTCATCCAAACACCAGTTGGCAATGAATTAAACCTCTGAGCCCTGTGAGGTTTCCTTTGGCAACAGAAAACAAGGAGATCCCAGTAAGTCAGCCCTTCAATCTGTCGAATCACGGAAGGACCCAGAGCATCTGAATGTTTAACATTAGAATAAACTGGCATTTATGAAAGAATGGTCACAGGGGAATAAGCAGTTTCTTTGTGACAGCCTGTTCAATAAGGGTTAGCAATGAGATCCAGCCCACCCTTCCCCCTATCCGCAGCCCCCTCCTAGCCCATCAATCAATTCCCAGGACCAGCCTACATCTCTAAGAAGAAATGACTGCAAAGAAAAATCTGTCATTGAAACGCAGCTTCGGTAAGCTCTTTTCAGTCCCGAGCCTCCTCTGAATTGCATTTTCGCTCCCGTTTAATGAGGAGGAGAAAATAAAGGGGCTATTTCCACCCCCTGCTTCCAGCCCTAAGTGATTTAATAGCTGGAAGTGCCCGTGCCCCAGGGACACGCCGCCCCTGCTCCTCACCTTTCATTGTTCTGAGCACGGGGGCTTCCAGCACGGCAAAGCCGAGGCTGGAGCTGACACCCAGCCAGCAGCAATTTTGCACTGTCTCCAGTGTGTGCTCGAGAACAACCTTTCTCCTGCACCAAGCCCCAGCACAAAAGGAGAAGGAACCCCCCCGCCNCCCTTCCACTCCCCCAGCACCGCCAGGAACGTGCACCTCACGTATGTTTTTCTCATGTTAACACGGGGCTGAAAGGGGATTTACAGCACTTGGCAGCCAGGTAGAAATCGAGGAAAAGCTGTTGCTATCTCATCCCCGCCCTTTACCCTCGCCAGAATGAAGCTCCTTCCCGGTATTTTACAATGTCATCGTGACCCGTGCCAGAAAAAATCCTTGTCCCCAGGCTGCAGTGAGGCAGATGACAATGCAGGCGGTCTGCACAGAAACCCCAAGTTGGGAACGTTCCCCCCACCATGCCAGCTGGGCTAGGTTCAGTCTGGTGTCATGCACTGAACAATGAAACACCCAAGCAACTTCGGGAATGAATCAGAGGATGCAGGGGTTTTGATTTGAAAATGAACTGCAGCTGCTATAAGGCAGCAAGGAAAGATTCCTCCTTTCTGTTACTTTTCTGCATGCAAGTCGCTCAGGAGAGCTCTACTCACCGGTTTTCAGCGCGCAGGGTGGAGATGCTGAGAGAAAGAAAACCAGGCTCACTCTGCCTTTGTTGTCTGAGCTCCAAGCAAGAAATTCCTGCCAGGGTGGATGAGACGCCTCCTAGGTCCTAGTGCCTTGTTCCATCCCTTCACGGTAACTTTGCCTCAGTGATTTCCACTCTCTGCTTACAGTCTGTGTTTGAGGGGGGAAACGGGGTGCTCATTCCAGCTCTGGATAGGTCAAAAGATGAGTTAGCAAAAGGTTTAGGGGGGCAAGTTTGGGGGTGATGTTTGGAAGGATGCAAATTTCCCCTTGAATCCAGTTGTACCAAGAAATCATCTGGCCCCACTAAAAAAAAAATGAAAGGAAAAAAAATTAAAAAGGGAAAAAAACCAAACAATTTGCCCCAGTCCTACAGGATTAGCAGTACAGGGGGGGTCACAGTCACAATCCTACAGTGCTGGCACAGTGCTGGCACAAGACTCCTGTGCATTAGGAAAGCAACTGAGAAAATCTCTGCCCAGTGGAACTGGGCACAGTCCTGCTCCTGTGCTGGTTTTACACGGCATCTGTGGTTTACACTGGCAAGCAGAAAGGGAGAATTCACTTGGTGGTTCTGCATGAGATGCCCCTGAATACTTTTTCTCTGTTAACACTGGACACAGGCCAAAGCCAGAGTGCTGAATCCCAGTTCATTCAAACCCCCAGGGGCTTTGGGATGGAGTCACTCAACACAAGCTAAACCCAACAGATCCAGCCTGCCTCATATCCCACAGTAAGAGAAGTTTATTTTCTGATTCCACTACAGGAGGACCCGGCTGTTAAAAAAAAAAAAAAAAAATTATACTGGGCTCTTTCACTTTGACAGCAAAATCTTTCACCTGCTTGCTGGGTGGGGATTTCTATGCTGCAGCACCACTAACCCTGCTCCTAAGCCCACTGGTGCTGGCCTCAGCTTTGCTTTAGAAAAGAATGGGATTTGGAAATGGGAGAGTTTTCCCATCTGTAGAAGGAAATCTTTCCTAACAACACTGTGTCTGTTTCGAGTGAAAACATCAGATGTTGTCATTTTGGCACATCACAGGAGTATCACATTTACACAGAAGAAGTTAGTATTTATTCCAGCTTTGTCTGCCCTGTGCATGACAGTCCAGGCAACACTGACACAAACCCACTGAGAGCTCATATTTGCTTGCCAGCAACTTTCACACATGACATTTGTAAAAAGGTTCCCTGAAACCACCCTTTTATTCAAAGGCTCCCATGCATCCTCTGAGCTGGGGCTTTTGGCTGCTCCCTTGTGTGCATGGTCAGGTCACTGCAGAGGGGAAAGATCTGCTCTCCTCCCTCAGGAATTAGCACTTGACAGGACCATGGGGAAGGACAGGGTCTGTGCTCTCCTGGGCATATTTCAGTAGGTCTCTGGATGCAGTTTCAAGAAGCATGTGGGGCTTCAAACCTTGTCCTTCCCATTAGATCCTCTTCTGAATTAGATAATTCCTGGCTGTTCATCACCATGAGCTTAATCTGTCCAGAATTAACAATTCTTTCCTTTACCACAGTACTGTTGTAAATATAAATCTGCCCATGCTTTAAAAATTTGCCAAAAATATAAATCATTCAGCATGTGCCAAGTACAGCAGCAGCAAGAATAGAGAGAAGGAGAGTCTTCATTCAGCCTTCAGTGGCTCACACAGCTCTGACAGAGAAGAGGCAGATTTTTGGGATGGTGGCTAAGGATCCAGGTGCTACACATCCGGCAGGATGATGTAAACCCATGTGGAACTGTACCTCAGTGTGTACATCTGCCAAATTTGACTTGTATGGGAAGTTCAGGGGACAGCACAGGGTGTCAAGCAGCATTAACAGATGGCTCCTCTTTCCCCACCAGAGCCCACACCCGCTGTGAGATGAGCCTGTCTGCATGGACACGTCTGCTCAGGACATGGACAGAAGCTTTTTGAAGCATGAGCCCTTCCTTTGAAAAGCATTTTAAAATAACTGTTCCAACAAGAGAACTGGGATTTGTCCCTAACTGAAGGATAAGGTTTCTATAGCAAATGATAGTAATGTTCATCTTGGGTAAAACCTCGAGTTCCTCCTAAACACCTGCCCAAAACACCTCCAGTGTGTCCTCCTTTAATCCTGCCACAAGACCAGGAGGATCTCACAGGCACCATCGGAGGTGAGGAGCCCTGGAGCCAGACTGATTTCACATGTTCTCAGTGAAATCACACCATATTTGCTTCTCTCCAAGTGAGAACAGAATCCCCTCATGCATGCACAGACATCACCACAGAAATAAGCAGCAGTTTCTTGAGGAAAGCAAGGGCTGCCCCTGACTTCATTTCTTCTTCAGAGCTCCTTCCCTGGCCTTAAGGAGTTAATGCCAGTCAAAACACATTTACATCAGAAGAGACTCACCCTCTGAGACACAATCTAAACAATTTGGGCAGTGTGTGTGAGTGAGAATGGGAAAGAAAATTCTACTTCCCATCAATAATTTTATCTAGCTGCAAAGGAAAGATAAATTTAGCTCTTCAGATTAAATTATCTACTTTAAATCAAGTGAATCATCTTTCCTCCAGGAAGGTAATATTTAGACTTTTGCCTGTGTAACTAAATCCATATAAATACATGTTTGTTGACATTGCTGAGCAACCCTGACACTTTGGAAAGGGACAGACTGCAGGTGGCAGGGGTTGTGTGAATGCTTTGTGCTAACTTCTTCACATACACCTAGAAAATCCAGTTTCTAGCATCACCAGGAGCTGCAGTCTCAAATACCCTCTGTCAATGCCCAGTTGCTTTGCTATGCAACTTCCTGACTTGTATAAAAATTGCCTCTGATAGCACAGCACATTCTCTGAACAGGATCTAAGTCAGGGTGATAAGCAGCCAAGGTCTGGCTGTACCACAGAATCCTGGAAAAATCAAGTGATCACTGGGTTTGAAGGAAGCCTTGGATCAACATCTTCAAGTCAGTCTATTTAGAAGCACATTTTTAGTTACAATTCTTATTTTATCCTCTGTTGTTCTGGACTGCTTTGAAATTGTCATCCCTGATCACTGCTGTCAAAGCTTTGCTTGATGTAACTCACACACCAAAACCCTCTGAAACAACAAATTATTATTTCAGGGGTCTGGCAAGTAAGTCAAGGCACTCACAGCTGAAAGGCCATAAAGTCAATGGCTCAGTCTTGACCCTACAGAGCAACATCCTTTAAATCTGAATCTTCAAAAGAGCTGGGAGTTCATCAAAGAATTATCCTATATCAGACTATGGAGTTAAGTTCCTCCTACATAACACTACGAGCTAATAAGCAATGGGGACTTGGCAGACTTTCACCACATAACATTTGTTTCCTTTGGAGATTTATTTTTATAGGGACCACACACATCTGAAAGTCTTTTAAATACCAGTGGTGGAGAGCCAAAGTCAGCCCAGCTGCTGGGGAGAGAGGGGTGGAGGATCACCTCCAGAGCAGCCCTGGAAACATCTGCAGGGGCTGCTCAGATCTTGAGGGTGAAGGATTGGATCCATCACAGTCTGAACCACTGGAACCCCCAGGGAGGAGCAGAGGCAAAGTTTCCAGTGTGAGGAAGGAGGAAAGGGTGGCAGGAGAAGCTGAGCTCCGAGGACACCTGGGTGTGGGACTCCTGAGGTGTCCCCACAGCAGCAGTGATCCCCGGGTGGGACCTGCCACTCCTCCACAGCCCCACAGGCTGTGCTGAGTCCGGGCATGGCAGCCCCACACCCTGGGCAGATGCCCTCAATCTCAGCAGGCGACTTCAGCTTTGGGTATTTCTGAAATTTGGGAGGCAGAGTCCTTTGCATCCTCTGAGGGACCATCAGGAAGCAGGCTGAAAGCAAAAAGGCCATTTTCTGTGCTGAGTATCTGGAAACTGTGCAGCTCAATGAACTCACTCAGGATAGTCCCAACACGTCCAGCTACAACAAAGCATTAAACCCCACAACAGTCATCCAAAAGAAAAATACCTTCTGCACTAGATCTCTTCTGGCTCCATCCACTCTCTTCTACAAGCAAACCACCACAATTAATAAATCTTCCCCAGAAGAAAACAAATTCTCTGACAGCAGAAAGTGAGGCAACCCCACCCCAGCACACCCCCTGTGTATTTTGGGTGAGATCTGCCAGACCCGGGGAGTTCCAGGAGCCACATTCTGGTGGCAGCTCAGTGGCAGCGTTTTCCCTGAAAATCCAAGTGCAAAGCTTGCAGAAATCCATGGCCACGCCTGCCTCATGCACTGCCTGTACCCCGGGGCATGTGCAGAACCCCTCTGAGGCTGTCAGGACATTTCTGCTGACCAAGTTATGGATGATGCACGGTCTGTGAGCCCCAGACAAGGTCGTGACAAATGGAACAACAAAACACCCAAGATATCCCTTTTCCAAGGTTGTCCATGGGCTGCATCATAGTAGTTAGGAGAGTGATGGACAAGAATTTAATAACTTCTTGATCATTTCATTTTATACAGTAATTCTAACTGAATACCTGATTGCCAGCCTCTCTCAAAACGCCTGCTGAGTGTAACATTGGCTTGTAGGACTTTCCTGATGGAATTCCAAGTGATAGCAAGGAAAATCCCATCAAAGCCATTGTGAGGGATCATCTCACATTCAAGTTGGAAGTGCAAGGTGTTTCCTTTCAAACACAGATCCTTTCTGTCACTCTGAAGGCAGTGACAGGGAAGTCAGGTGACACCGGGGGAGCATTTGTAAAAGATACCCAAAAAGCTCATCCTACAAGCTTAGAAATCCCAACAACAGCCCATTTCAGAAGATGTTTTCCATGAGACTTCCACTCTGCACTCGGTAAATGTCATCCCAGACCAAACCCCACTGCAGGATTAGTCACATCAGTGTCCTGGGAGTAGAGTAGGAGAGTAGGAATTAAGAGGTGGGAGAGTAGGTAAAGAAAGCTTTTCTGCCTGTTTTACTGTTTTCAGGAGATGGTTACAATCTGTTTTATCCTAAAACTACACAGACAGCACTAATGAATGGTGATTTTTTTCATGGCAGCAAATATTCCCCAGCTATTTTGCTATTGTTCCTCAGGCACACACATCATGTACCTACAATAAACTACTGATAATCGGTGCTTTGCATCTGTACTGGCATTTAGAGGTAGACAGAGCAATGAGAAAACTCATTTAGCTACATCAAAAGAAGAGCTTATCTGCCCGAAGTCTCATGCAAATGAGGAGCACAGTGAAAGACCATTGTTTAAACATCAATGAACGGGGGTGTTTCTTGTCTGCAGAGCTGCAGTCCCTGACTCCAGAGAGACACAGAATCTCAGCCTGACAGGGTGGAGAAACAATTAAACACTGCAAGTACAAGGTCAGCACTGGCATCTTCAGCCCCTTTCCCCAGCAAGGAGAGCCAGCACTGCAAACTCTGCCTCAAACTGAACCAAATCTGGGGCTTCTTCTCCCATAATTCCTGCCAGGCCTTGGAGAGCTGGGTCTGGCACAGAGCAGCCAGCAACACCCCGTTGGTTTTTCGTACAAGGCACCCTTAATAAGGAAGCAGGTTCCAAACACATCCTGACATTGCAAGCCCTGACCCAAGCAGCTTCTGAGGCACCCAGGGATTTCTAAAACACCTCCTGCAGACCTGTGTAGGTAGAACCCTGTGTATTTTTTTATCTTTGAAGCAAAGGTTACAGTATGGAAACACCGTGGGACACTCTGCCCTGTAAGTAGCTTTATTTCAAATACTGAAACTCCGAGCTGAACTTCTGCAGCTCTTCCCCTGCTCCCTCCACCCATCCCAGGGTTGTGCTGACAGGTCAGAGGTGGCTTCAGGCAGAAGTTCTCCCTGTCTACAGTGAGACCATCAAGAGATAAGCTCTGAGCATCATTAATGTCCCTCAGAACAGACTCACTGGAGAGAGGCATCATCCAGCGGGGAAAAAATTACTTTGGTACTCACCTTTTTAGGAAAAAATTAGTACCCTTTTACATTGTGAGCATCTGCAGCTTGCTGGAAACTAAGTCCTTTTTAACATTGCAGGGGAGTAGTAGATGATTATTTAGGAGCTACTGGACAAGAAATCAGCACCAGAAACTCCACAGAGCTGATTCTGATCCTACTTTATCTTCAGGTTATGCAGGTCCTGTTCATTAGGAAACCCTCCCAGGGTGGTACAGACTGCCCACAGATTATTTGATGAAATTCCCAGCCTGGAAAACTTTGTGAACCACAGAATAACTGAACAAGGGAATGGGAGCCATATCAGAACATCAGGATCAGTATCCCAAAGTTTGTATAAAGAGCCAGGTCAAGGAGAAACTCCTGGTCTTGTCTGAAGGTGCTGTCAACTCCATTTTTGATTCCATGAGCTCTCATTGGGGCTACCCAACATCAGCTATGTAAACACTCACAGTGAGCAAGGATAGTAGGTGCTTAGGCACCAGGTAAAGCAGATTTGCAGTTAAAATCCATTCTGAGCAGTTATCAGCACAGAGCAGGAGCCACAAGGAGATATAGCTGTTTCCTGTGGCCTCAAAATCCAGGGAAAGGAGCCCTAGAAGCACTGGCTGTGCAGTGTGTAAATGGCACCCAAAGTCACTCAGTGTGAATTTGAGCACTGTCTCTACATGGGATGCATGGGACAAGTGGCTCAAGCCAGAAAAAAAAAAAAAAAAGAAAAAAAAAGTTCAATCCTGGCTAGCTGCAAGAAAATTGTATCAGCAGCAGCCTGACTTTACCAAGGGCTCTGTGGGCTGTAACCACAGTCCTCTCTTTGATTACAGCAGCTAAACTGCAAAGGCAGGGGCTCTCTGCAGCAGAAGGCCTCAGCCCCCAGTGCTGTGTGTACATTAAATTCCAACAGGATGTGCCCATCCCACTTCTGTACCATGGGATAATGGTTTATTATTATTTAATCCCTACAGCCACTGGTTTTGCCCACCTCCTGCTTTACTCTCACTACCAGAGGAAGGCAGCTCAGCTGAGTGCAGCCCCACTGCAGAAGCAGGGAGAGCCACCACCACTGACAGGCCATCCTTTTCTTCTCTGTAACCACGAACTGCCTCGCTGCTCTCAGCTGAACTTTTATTCTGTTTCCAGTTAGAAACCCAAACTGCCTGTTGGATTAGGTGGCTTTCACTCTCTAGGCAACCCAGAAAATATTTTCATTCTGATCCTCACGTTCCTGACCTCTGAAAGCAGCCGGAGCCCCGTGCCCAGGTACCCTGTGCCCCATAGCTGCAGGCCCAGCCAGCAGGAAGAGCCCTGCACGTTCCCTGGGCAGGGCCAGGGCTGCTTTCACTGTGGTCACCCTGCAGCTGTCCAGCCCTCAGCCCAAATGTGCAGTCTGTGCGCTCAGGCTGTGGCCATAACCCTGGCAGAGAGTTATGAAAGGCAGGGCTTGTCTCACTTTTAGTCCACACAGGCCCAGCCAGGGCTTGTCTCACTTTTAGCCCACACAGGCCCAGCCACCTCTGGGCTGGTCAAGCCAGAGGTGCTTTCATTCTCTTCTTTATGGCACTTTCCCCTCTTTTTGCTGCAGGGCATCCATTCCAGGCCTCCCTGCCTGGCTTTTCCACGGGGAGAGGACCTGCAAGGAGGCCTCACTGTGCTCCCTGCAGTGCTAATTATGTCACACACCCCAGCTAAAGACAATACCTGGCTGTTTTAGACTCTAGCCAACCACTCTGCAGGAGAGACGCCTTGGTGGTATTCTGTCGTGGCAGAAACAGGCTTGGAACAGAGAAAAATCTGTGAAAACCAAGAAACAGGGTTTGTGAGAAGTTCTCACCCAGTGAATCCAAAACAACTCTCTGTTCTCAAGACCAGCTGAACATCAACCTGCACAAAGAATGTTAAACAATAAGACAGCACCTTGCACCTGCCAGGCTGTACATGAGAGTCACTCTCATTGCTTAAGATAATTGTTTATACCTTTTACCCAATGAGGTTTTGTTTTCCACGATCTATGTTATATATTGGAGTGTGATTTCTTAATAAAATCTCTCTTTGCCTTGCTGAATATATTGGAGTGTATTTCGTGTCGTTGGACTCGACAGCGACGGTATTACCCAAAATACTCGTTTCGGTGAGCCTTTAACTCACTGCACTCACAGGCAGAGTGACATTAGTGCACGCTGGGTCCCTGTGAGATCGGGAGCAGGGACAGGAAACATTCGTCAGGCACCAATATTTGTGAGTTCAGCGGCCGAGGGGGGCCTGCCCTGTGCCCCCGGAGCAGCAGGGAGCTGCAGGGTGTGGGTGCCGGGCTCGGTGACCCCGAGGGACCCGCGGTGCCGGTCACCTCCCCGGGGACACCGCTCGGTGCTCGGAGGCAGCGATGCCACCCTGCGGTGACACCGAGCAGCAGGACAGGGGACAGCCAGCCCGGCTCAGCTCCCTGGACACGGCAGCAAGGACACGGGGATGGACAGGCAGGGCCCGACACCATCAGCGCTGGCAGCAGCAGCAGCTCTGCCATAACGATTTAAGAACGTGGAGAAAAAAACCCAAAAAACCAAAAACAACAACACCAGCAGCAGTCAGAAAAAAGGAGTGAGAATGTGTGAGTGAAGGAGTGAAGCTGAGCCCAGGAAGAAGGGAGGGTTTAGGGGGAAGGTACTTCATTATTTGCTTTTATTTCTCGCTGCCCTACTCTGATTTGATTTGTAATAAATTAATTTCCCCAAGACGAATCTGTTTTGCCCGTGACAGTAATTGCTAAGTGATTTCCCTGGCCTTATCTCAACCCACGAGCCTTTCATCACATCTTTCTCCCCCTATTCAGCTTCTCTCAAATTATTTTGAATGGTTACTCATGCCTGGACAGCCTGACAGGATCAGAAGCAGAGGCGCCCTTGCTTAGACTATACCGGCTTACAACTGGATCTATTTCAAGAAAAAAAAAACAACAAACAAACCCTCCAGAGACGGAGTTTTAGCTTAGTCAATATTGCATTGACACAGCTGTGATGCGACTTCTGTGAATGGGGTCAGACTGAGGGAATGTTGCCCTGTTTTTGAAAGCCTTCTGAAAAGTTTCTATTCTCAAGTCAGATTTTCTCACACATTGTACTGAAAACACCAGCTTTGTTTCCATTCCTTCTTGGAGAAGGGAATCTGATGGACTGGTCACTTCACCAGTCTGGCTGAGAGGTGGGATTTCATCTCCCAGTCCTCTCTCACTTTGCAAACCCTATAAATTGTGTATCCATAATAAACGGCTCCCTCTTTTTGGGGGCCTCTGCTGTTCTTTCGATTATGGTGAAACCGTGTCCTTCTTTTCGTGCCCTGTTACCACAAAGGGAAGACACTTGAATAAAACAAGTGAGCGGGCACTTTCCCCCTTGTCCCCGATTTGTGGGTGTCCCCTCGGGCACCCCGGCCGGCAGCAGTAAAACGCGGTGCCAGCAGGTGGCAATCCAAGAAGGGTTTGCATTCCCAGCAGCGGTCACAGCCACGGGGCTGTCACAGCCACGGCCACCAGCGCTGCTTTCCTGCCTCAGCAGCGCAGCAAGAGGGTCAGGAGAGCTGTGTGTCACTGCTGTCACACCTCTGAGGGAGCCCAGACGCTGAAGAGAATATCCAGGTGTTTTAGACTCCAGCCAGCCTCGGTGGTAGTCCCCAAAATACTCATTTCAATGGGCCTTTAACATATTCCATAGAATTCTCACCCATTTCAATAGCCTTTAACTTATTCCATAAAATTCTTACCCATTTTAATAGCCTTTAACTCATTCCATAGAATTCTCACCCATTTCAATAGCCTTTAACTCATTCCATAAAATTCTTACCCATTTCGATAGCCTTTAACTCATTCCATAGAATTCTCACCCATTTCAAAAGCCTTTAACTCATTCCATGGAATTCTCACCCATTTCAATAGCCTTTAACTCATTCCATAGAATTCTCACCCATTTCAATAGCCTTTAACTCATTCCATAAAATTCTTACCAATTTCAATAGCCTATAACTCATTCCATAGAATTCTTGCTGGCTTCTCAGCGCTAGCACAGGGGGAGTTCTCCCCCTGCATGTGGTCACTGATCACTGTGATTTAGCAGTGCCAGACTGTCCCTCTTCACTCCCAGCACTGAAGGTTGGGTGCAGGGAGTTTCCTTCGAGCAGGGCTGTCCAAAGCACAGCTCTGAGCTCACACGCATTGGTATTTCAGGCAATATAAATCCATATGCACTCAGCCCATTTTCCTAAGTCCCCATGCCCAGGAATTCCCTTTAGCCAGCTCTAGAAGAGCTCGTACTTTATTAAGTGAATTGCAGTGATTTGCTGCCCATATTTCCCTCTTCCTCCAACAATTTGGGATTAGGGTTTAGAAGCAGAAACCATTTTTCAGTACTGCTTTGAGCAGAGTCCTCCTGCAGTTTCAGAGGCTGTCAGGCAGCAGGTCTGATGTTCCCTGCAGAGTTCATGTGCTGCCTCTTTTGAAAGAGCAATTCTTGCCCACAGCCACAGGACCAGGGTGCCCAGGGACACAGCAGAACCCCAAGGACTGAAGCTGGAGCAGGAATTCAGACCAGCCACAGCCCACATGCTGCTTTCCCTTCATGTTTCTGTCAGTGGCTTAGCTCTGTGCTGAGAAAGAGCCCAGCTCAAGGTGCTTTGTCTGCTGACTGTGCCTTACATGGCCTAAAAGAGGGGTATCTGCTCAGATTAGAGTCCATAATCCATAGAGATTAAGAGTATTCTTAAACCTCTGCTTCTACATCTACAAAGTGGAGAAATTAGATGTGAAATGGAGAAGGCTGCTCAGGATTCCCAGCACTTGAACAAACCCTAAGCCCAGGCACATCTTCACCAATGTGAGTTTCCTTGAGATGAACTCTTGAACATCCCTCCACAGGGCAAACTAACTGGCTATGGCAAACACATCCAGAGGGACTTGTAGTGACCATTTGGAGTCATTAAAGGGGATATGAGTAACCTGTCCAGTGAGGGATGGGATTACAGCAACATCCAGCTAATTAATAGGCAGGAGGTCCCATCCATTGAACTCCTGACTGAGCTGGTGTTTTAATCAGACTCTGAGTTTCTGTGCTGCAGGGCTGCTTTCCAACCCCTCACCCAGGCCACAGATTAGCAGTAGTTTTATGCTAATTTATGTTGGCTGAAAAGCTGGTGATTTTAGGAGACATTTAGATTTCAGGGAGGAACTACTTATTAATATTCATCTCAGCTCCTATAAATACATTTCTAATCCACTGCAGGATTTAGAGGGCTGTGGATGGCAGCTGTGTCACTGCACACGTTGGATTTGTTGCAGAGCAGGGGTCGTGTTGGGTCAGGGGGGTTTTGGAGCAGAGCTGTGACAGGGTGGATACAGCTCACAGCTGTGGGATGTGGGAGGTGGCATTTCTGTGTTTCTGCCACAGTGACAGGAGCTGCACAAGTCCCAGGACGAGTCCCACAGTCTCTTGGGCTTTTCCTGATTTTGGCTTCTCAAACTAACACCAAGCTACAGAGGAGGTAGAGCTCAGCTTTATCTTATGCTTCTTCAGGGGCTCTCTGAGCCTCTCCTTTGCATAATAATTGTTCTCTGTCTTGCATTTCCCAAACATCTTCATACATCCCTTTGCCCCAAAGGAATGTGGAGAGCTCGAATCCAAATTATACTTTCTAAAATGAAGCAATCACCCATCACACTTTCAACTTTGCTACTCCCCACCTGAACTCCTCTGTCCAGTTTAGCCACAATCCAGCTGGGTATGGAAATCCCAGAAAGTGGCAGCATTTTCTAGACTCTGCACACACATCCCCATGCTCTGACCCTTCCACAGGCCTCCATTTATTTTGCCATCAATAAGAACTGGTTCCAGGATAATTTTTTTGCTCTGCCTGGCCCATACTTGTTTCAGCAACAGCAGGAGCAAATTTTTATTTGGTTTGGCTGCCCTACTCTAAAATCTCTGGTGCTGCAAGCTCCAGAGGTTACAATGGGATCCATCAGCAAAATCATGACATACAAGACCTAAAGCTCTAAATCCACATTTCCAGAGCACTGAAACAAAGAACACAATGTGAGTGGAGCAGTGCCACTCCAAACAACCACCAGCAACCTGCTCAGAAGCTGGGAGGGGTTGCCTCACACCAGCTGGCAAAAGAGCTTTTGGTTCCTTTATGTTCGCCACACCAGCTGGAAAAAACCACAGCCATGGGGTGGAAAAAGCCAAGAATGACCAGCCCTGAAGTGACAGTCATCACCAGACCAACAGCTGCAAGGAGGAGAGCTGCTGCTACACCTTAGCTAGAAAGCAGCTCAGCCAGGAAGCCCTGGAGCAGGTTCAGATGATGCTGAACAAAGATGTCCTAAACAGCAGTGAACTCATCCTTCAGGAGGGAAGCAGGCAGCAGCTCCTCCTGGAGTAAGCATTCCCTGAAGGGAATAGCATTGGATTTGTGTCTGGAACAAGGAGCTGGGTGCCTGAGCCCCTGGCAGAAGCAGCAAGTGGCAGCCATCTGGAGTGTGAGGTGGCCCCGTGCCAGCAGCGCTCCGGAGCTGGGGAAGGCTCGGGGCAGGGCTGCCTTGGAGCAGGGAGCACATGCACAGCGTGGGGAGAAAGGGAGGAACAAACTGAGGGAGAACTACTCTTAAAGAGCCTGGGATTGTTGTTTCACTAAGAGCAAGCACAGCTGGAAACTGTGGGAAATATTACTTGCAGTATGTTTGCTCGCATGAAGACAGGGAGAGGAGAGTTAACCTGAGAGCAGCATTTGGGGGGGGGGGGGGGG
>VZTR01009147.1:170508-256253 GCA_013400775.1 Chaetops frenatus
AAGGAAGGAAAAAAAGACACTGAGGAAAGTTCTTAACACCACTGCACTGAGTCAGGAATTCCCCCAGCAGTGAAAATACCATGATCTGAGCACCAAAACGACAGCAGGGACATCACAACACACAGTTCTCTGCCATGCTTGCAGACACAAAGATTGCCCCACTTGCTCAGGGAGTCCAGGGTCTGTAAAGCTTAGCACACAGACCTCTGTAGCACTGCCTGGCATCTTTGGCACCACACAGTCTTCCCTTGCCTTACTCTGATACTACAGCACAAAAAGCACTCAGGTGAAACCAGGCCTTTTGCACAGTCCAAAGCATATTTTTCCTTTTCAGGTTAAAAATCCTGTACTATGGTGATATTCAGTCAAAGGCTGGACTTGATGATTGTGAAGGTCTTCTCCAACCTCAGTGATTCTAAAGCAAAGGCCAGGTCTGACCATTCCGAGTACTTAAAATAAAAGGGATGATTTCCTTGTCCTTTTCCTAGTGTTTGCTGACACTGGTAAGGTCAGGCTGTGGTAGAGAAATTGTAACACTTGAATAGTATGTGAGCTTTGTAGTGCCCTGCTCTACAAGGTGTTTATTTCTCATTTCAGTCATTATGGGCTCCCAAAGTCTAAGCCCTTTGTGTTGCAAGGGGTTACAGGTAAAATCTGAATAGAGAAGCCAGGAAAGCTGGCTTTGCCTCCTGTTGGTGTGAGGATATCTGTGGTACTTTCCTCTTCAAAAGTCAAGGCTTCTAATGGGTGCTTCCTGCATTTCCCCTTCCTGATTCCCTCAGGCTCCCCAAAGAGAATTGTTCCAGTGTGGAAGCCACACGTGAGGGTCATGCCTGCAGAGAGAGCTCTTGCAGCAGTGCTGTGAGCAGAGCTGGGGTCCCCTGCTCTGGAAGCACTGCAGAACAAAGCTTTCCCTGTAAAGGATGGGCAAGCTGGATTTTTGGTGAAGCACGACAAAGAGTTTTGCCTTTTCCCACAAATTAAAATGTGCTCATTTGGGCTGATTTTAGGAGGAAATGTATCACCAGAGGATCAGGAGGCCAGCAGCTAACACTGATTTAGCCAGGCACAAACTGAAGCTAGCTCAGATCAGGGTTCAACTGGTTTTGTTGGCCAGGGACAAAGCTTGACAGCTGCTTCTGAAGCTGCTGTAAAACCTGAGCAGGAAGCCTTGGGGGACAGCTTGTCCTTGGGTTGTTTGTCAGCCCCAGATGGGTGGTGGTTGCCCATGCTGTAGTTTAGGCAGTGCTGGTGCTGCAGCAGGACCCTTTTATTCAGCTACAGCTTTTGGGGTCTTGGTTTTCAGTTGTCCCTTTCTTCTGGAGTCCCAATGAAGTGCCCAGTGTGAGCTACAAGCAGTTCCCATCCCAGCCCATCCCCTGCTTGGCTCTGTTCTCCACCCTTCTCTCACTGCCATCCTCAGCTACTCCTGGCATTACTTGCATCTCCTGGGGTTTAACTGGTTGCCTATTACTTACCAAACATATTAATTACAGAGAAGATTGCTTTTATCTGCTGCAGTCCCAGAGAGGTTTGGGGATTTGTGGTTGGAAAATGCAGTTTGATACCACCTGCCCTGGGGGAAGGATGTAAAGTCAGGGGCCATCACACCACTCTGATTTCCAATGGAAAAAACATTTGAGCTTCATCCATAGACAGCAAGAACAGAAAGCATCCATGGGGTTTGTTTCAAGTGGAATCCTCCCTACAGCTCCTGCATCCCTCTGGAGCAGCTGGACTGGGATGCAATGGGAAAAGTGTCTGCTGGCACTTACAGAGCAGCTCTTCCAGCTACCAGGGGAAAGGCTGTGCTCTCCAGGCCAGACCTGGATGCTGCTCTTCTTCAAAAAGTTATTTATCAACAAGTCTGTGCTCTCCAGGCCAGACCTGGATGCTGCTCTTTTTCTCCAAATAGGCATTTATCAAAACTTCATTCAGTTCTCTCAGAAAAACCCACTAAAGAAAGAAAACAAAGCATAGCTGGGTGATGGGAGAAAAAGAGTAAAAATTCAGAAATTAATCTCTCCCTCTTCTTTACATCGGGGTCTCCAGGACCTCTCTGGTGAAAAGCACCGTTTTGGTTTCCCTGTGCTGGGAAGAAAGCCCTGCTTTGCTGGTATCAGCCATCTAATTAGGAAGGGGGTTGTGTGAGTGAGCAGGTAGCTCAGGAGCAGATCTTTTGTGAGCAGAGTTAATTTCATTTGTGCAAGGAGAAATGTGGGCTTAGGCTGAATTATCAAATGAATTATACCAACAGATCATTTGCCTTCTCAGGATTTAATTATCAAAGATTTTGCAAATGAAGGGGGGTGGAGAACCAGATGAGGGACAGAGCATTTCCTGAGGGAAATGTCAGCTTGCCAGCTGCACCTGGGAATGTCATGCCAAGGTTATTAAGGGAAGGTGACGTGGTGCAGTCATTTGTGATGGAATTCTTCTGTACATCTGCACTCCTTTCAGCTGTAGCTCTTTCCAGCAGACAAACACGTTCCCTGTGCAAGGAACTCACCTTTTTCCTCAGATGAATTATCCCAAGCACCTCAGACACTTCAACGTTTCTTGTCAGGCTCATAAAACAAGTCTTACCTCAGCTGGTAATGAACCTGATGTGCTGTGACAGCCACAAGCAGGGCAACAAAGAGAATCCTCACATGTCAGCAGATCTGAGCAAGACCTCAATCTCCCACCACCAGAAGGAACAGGATGTGTCTCCAAAAGTGACAGCCACGATTTCCTCACACAGGAACCTGTGAATGCAGAGACTGATGTGCCAGGTTCTGTTAACACAGGATTCCTTTGAAAAGAGTTATTATTTTGTGCACTCTGTCTTGGATTTCCTTGAAGAGGGTTATTCTTTTGTGGACCTTGTCTTACCATCAGCTCTGAGATTGTGCTTTTCTGGGACAAAGAGCAGGAAACAATTCCAGATTGTCTTAATTTCTTTTTTAAAAGTGTTTTCCTGCCTACAGGAAATATTGATGGGAGTGCACAGGTCATGCACTGCAAAGTGTCTGTACATTTTAAACAACATGAAGGTACCTTGTGGAATCATAGGCACTGAAAATGAAATATCTCAAAATATGAAAGGGCAAGAGGCATTTTATGAGTAGAAAATGCAGTGGTACAAATCCTCCTTCTTCTTGAAAGGAGATCAACTGGTTCAGGAAGATTCAGAGATTTAAATTCCCTTCAGAGTACTTATATTTAAATCAGCAGAGTTGATCACACTGCAGGGTGTTGTGAAGTCCTTCTTCAGTGACTGGACTTTACTGATGCCCAGTGGAATTTCAGCTGCACTCTCACAGTTATCTGTCTGATTAATTCAACTGTTTGCACTAAACCAGGCAGGGCACTCCTTCAGTCTGGTGGGGTCCACACACAGAAATTTCCACAGAGAGGTGTGGAAATCTCAGAGCTGATGATTCTGACTCTACTCCAAGCTCATGGACGTGGAGATTTCCTCATTGCAAAGCAGTGGCTCTCAGAGGTCTATTCTCTTACATTCTCATCCCATTTTCATGCACATATTTATTCCCAGGATAATCTCTGCAGGACTGACCCCTGCTGAGAGCCCCAGAACATCACACACGTGTTCCTGTTACAGCTTAAGGAAGACACCAGCACTTCAGCACATTATTCCTATGCTTGCTACTCTTTCTCTTTATTATTTTGAGCTGTCATCAGGAAGCAGGAAGAAATGTTGATAATAAATTGTATGCAGAAGCAGATAATGTGCCTTGTCCTCCTGTAGCACGGGGCTAACATCCTTGGAAATGGGAACAGGGATTTTGCTGGCATTAGTGGGTTAAGACAGAAAGTTCCTCTCCCTTCCAGAAGTGGAAACAGAGTGTTTGAAAGCTTTACAGAGAACAGCACTAGCACTGAACAGACACTGACACAAACCTCATGTTTCCCAAAGCCATTGCCAGAGAAGGGTTGAATGCTTTTACAATTCCAGTGGGAATCACAGGGGTGTGTGGAGAGCAGACCTGGCCCAGGAGGTTTAAATGTCCCTTAATCTGGGTACACAGAACTGCTGTTTAAATACCAAAAGGGACCAAAGCCCATCTTCAGCACCTGCACCCTGTCTGTTTGCAGGTTCCTCCCTGCAGCCAGGGACAGCTCAGGTGGCCACTGCTGCCCAGCAGGGAGGACAGAGATGGAAAGAACATGCCCTGGCTCCAGCACAAGATCCCTGTGGCAGAATGGTACCCAGGCACTGGAGAAGTCTGGGTTTTAAGAAGCTGCAAAATCAATCTGGAGCATGGATAAAACCTGCTTCCAGTGAGAGCTCAGTGAGGTTGAGGAGAGCAAGGCAGAGTAAAAAGACCAAGTGACCACGCAGAACCTTGTGGTGAATTTTTCTGGGTAGAGGTCTTTGCCCAAATTGGAAACACGTCTTCATCTCTGAAAAGTGAAGCAATAAAGCAACATTTGTTGTTAATAGGCTAAAAATAAAAGGGGAGATCAGTCTTCTGTTCAAAAAGGAGGGTTGTTCAATAAGCTTTTTGTCCAATCTTTTCACAGGACAGCTTCTTCCCAGACAACTTGATCCTGGAGACAGAAGGGAAATGTATTTTATGGCACATAGGCTGGAAGGGGGACCAAAACTGGCTATTAATAACCAGGCACATCAGTTGAGCAGAATCACACAGGGATGTTTATTCTTTGCTTCACCAAAAATGAACAATAATTAAGTGGAACTGGCCAATTAAGTGAGCTCGTTCTGCTCCTGACCCAGGGGCTGGGGAAGAGGGAACTTGTGACTGCTGTTAGAAAAGCAAAGCAGATGGAAACAGCCCTGGCTTTACTGTAAATGTATAGAAGTGCTGCCACAGCTCAGGCTGAGGGGCTGTCTGGGCCGACATCCCCTCTCCACTCTCACATGAAAACAGTTCAAATTAAAATTGTTTTGTAGAAAGAAATCCCACATGAAACAAAACAGGAACTCGGACACTGTGCAGTCGTCCTTCACGTGCCTTCATCCTGCCTGCTCTGCTCTTCAGCACTCCCCAAGCACCAGCTGGGCTCCCCATGAACCAGGAAGGATTTCAGGATTGCTTTCTGTGGCTTAACCCTCTGCCCATTCCCTCACTGCAGGAGAGCAAAGTGGGATCCCATTGCCCAGGGCAACACGTGGGCTCTGTCTCAGTAAATGGCAGATATTGGGGTACAAATGCTTTGGGGTGGAAGCCAGAGCAGTGCTTAGGGAGCCATGGCAAGAGAGGGATCCCTGATCTGTTGAGAATGGATGAAAGAAAACACCTGAATGGCTTTTGTATCACTTGTAAGATTTTTTTTGTTTTTTAACCTTAAACCATGATAACTCTTTTAGCCCAGCTGGCAGCAGCTCAGGATTCCTGTGCTGGGCTCTCCTGTACAGAACAGAGGCATCCAGAGGATTTCCTCAAAACTGCAGTGGAAATGGGTGGCAGAGCAGAGATGGCAGCATTTGCATCTATCACTGTTTTTCACTCTTATGCTGTGAAGGTTTCAACCATGTTTCCTCCAGACAGGTTTAGAAAGAGTTCATCCAGTCCTGCATGGAAATGCTGATATCTGAAATGTTAAAGTGTGTGGGTGGGCAGAGCTCTCTCAGCAGCATATTCTGTAAATGAGACCTGAGAAAAGAGATTTTCTTCCCTAAGACTGGAATTAAAACAAACAAACCAAGGAAACCAAAATCAGTGTAATGGGGTCATCACAAAATTGTTTTCCTTTCAGTATAAACTGTCATGGTTATTATTTAATTATGGCAATTGAAGAACTGGTCCCCCCCCCCTCAATATAGGCAGAAGCCCATCTGTTAACTGTGAATCATGCAAATAATGTGGCATCAGAGGCTTCAGAGAAGGGTTTAACTGTTTTGCAGCTCACATTCCCCATGCTCTACCCATGGCCTGGCTGGGGGGATTTGGTCACAATCCAGGAATTATCTGCTGATATTTTAAAGATTTGCCTCGTGGGTCCCTTGGCAGTAGTGAGTTGGGCAACACCTCACTCTACAAGCACTGGGCTCAGACCAAAATGCCATCCTGCTTAACAGAGAACCCCAGTTTAGGGATGGTGCTGCTCAGGAATTACTGCTGAATATTGTGGTCCCAGGGGCTGCCTGGCAAACCCAGGTGGTGCCTTTGTTTTAATATTTGTGGCTGTATCCAAGACCTTCCTCGCATCACCTGTGCTGTGAAAAGCCCCTTTCAGGGAATCCTACCCAGGCATTAACCCTGCAAGCTGTTCCTGCAGGCAGGGATCTGGGAGAAGCCCACAGGAGTCCAAGGGCTCTTTGCACACAGCTCTGGGTGGGCTGGGAGGGGCTTTGGGCTGACAACATGTCCAGTGGCTCAAGGGTGACCATGGACAAATATCAAGAACATTGAGGGCAGTGCTGTCCCCAGCCAGAGCATGGAGCTGGCAGGGGGGGAAGTGAGCTGGGAATACAAAATACATTTCCAGGCTCCATCCAGAATGCCCAGAGGAAAGCAGATAGCACAAAACATGCACATTTCACACATTTACACACCCCAGGTGTTGGTTTGAGACTGAGGCCCCTGCCAAGTGTCCTCTGGGGCACCAGCCCTGCCATGAGGATGGGAAGGAGAAAATTCCATCAGTGACCCAACAAACGCTGCATTGTCCCCAGGGATTATTTGTCCATCAGGCAGGGACACAAGCTCCTCTCCTGGAGGCCAGCCTGCTTTCCTGTGGCTCCAACAGGGTTGTGTTTATTGTGCAGCCATCACTGCCCTGGTGAGCCCTGGGACAAGCTGGGCTGAGAGGGTTTTTCAGTGAAAATGGGAGCCCATTTTCAGTGCCTGAAGCACAGGGGCTCACTGTCAGCTCTCAGGTTGTATCTTAGCAACTGGCCAGCCAAAAGCAGAGGATCAGCACATCTCCAAGTTTCTCTAGACCTGCATGAAGCTCCTGGGTCTAGAATTTGTGCCGAACTCCCTAAAAATAGGCACTGCTGCAAGAGCTATCCTACTTCAGGGGAAAAAATAATATTCCAGGCCACAGGCTGGAGAACACAAGATCTGTTTAAAGTTCAATCCCTGTCTCATTTTTCAACAAATTTTTTGCCAAGGCCCACGTGATCCATGTGGGAGCTTGATGGAGGGTGGCTGACATGAACTCGTGGTTTGGATCCTGATGGAATCTGCTTCCCAAATACCCCCTGCCCCAAAGGTTGTCCACAGGACCCTGTCCACTGCCAGCTGGCCCTACCTGAGCCAGCCCTCACTGATTTATCTAGAGCACTGCCAGTCCCTTCTGCGAGTGGTGCTAATGCCATTTTGGGGACATGCAGAGCCTTCTCCACCAGCTCACTCCCAAAAATGAAGTTCAGGGCTGTTCCAGACAGAATTCTGTGCAGAACAATGCAGCCCTTCACTGACAACTGTAAATCAAATTAGAAATGTTCCTAAAAATTAGCAGCAACATCAGACGACGCTGAGTTTCTCCAGTCATCTGTGGGAGACTGAGTTTCCATAAATAAACTGAAGCATTGCAATGATGAAGTTCCAAACAAAGCCAAATTGTCAAAACAGCCCCAGAGCCTTTGAAAGCAACAAAACTCCTTCAGTGCAAACACCCATGAGCATTTTCAGACCCAGTGTGCTGGACAAAAGGGGATTGTGTGGGAATGCACAGAGGGGCAGGGCACACATGACCACTGCATTTACGTAGCACTCTGGGGGGACAGGGACCAATAATTTTTTCCTTTTTCGTGAAAAAGAAATGAGACAGAGAAGTCAGTACATCTGCTTGGGGCCTAAGCAAGGAACAAGCCTGAGGCAACAGCCTTTGCTTTCAGGGTTGCCAGCCCCTGGACTGTTTCTCCCTCAAAGCTGGTGGCAGCTGGACCCATTTCACATGAACCTGAATATTTATTGTATTTTAAATTCCATCCATTAGAGGAATCTACCAAATCATCTTTTTTTACGTGTTCTACAAGCCTGTCTGGGGCACAGATCATCTGCCACTCTGTACTGTGGCTCCAAAGACAAAACGTATTAGAACAAAAACATTTACAACAGATCCCAGTCTGCCAAGACAAACAGCTACCCCTTCCTTCAGCAGCTCTCCATTCACTGCAGCTGCACTGCAAGGAATTTTTAAAGACCCAAAATATCCATTTACTATATTAATAGGATGCATGAGTTAGGGCAACAGAAGGATCCCTGTAGGAACACACAGATTATACTCACTAACAATCATTCAGAGATCGTGTTTGCTTCTTAAATCCAAATCTCCCTCTAAGACTGGTGGGGATCATGATGAGAAAGATGTGTAAAATGACCTGATTAAAAGCTTGAGACACAAGTCAAATAGTGCAAAGGAAAGAGTCCAACAAGCCCCCTGGGCTTTTGCCCCCTCCAAATTCCCAAGGGCTGTTTAAAAATACACATTCACTGGGGTCATATCTCTGAGTATCTCCAAGGGAATTTGTACACCTTCATTTTATGTAACACAAATTTCTCACTGATTGTCCCAAAAATTTACATACTTCTCAACAATTCAGGAATTCAGCAATCATTCAGTCAAGTACTCATCAGCCTCAGCTGGTATAAATTGTGGCAGTATTTAAAATTCATCTGTCATTATTACACCCTGCTACAAAGCAAACAAGAAATGCACCCGCCCAGCAAGCAGCAGCTTGGTCCTACAGAAAGCAGAGATATTTTACTGCAAAATCAACAAAGGAGGAAAAAAAGCTGAGCAGAGAAGCTGGATGGCCTGGGCAGGGAGAGAGCCTTTCATTTCAGCACTGCTCATTAGCATTCTATAGCAAGCAAGGATGCAAGGTTTCAACATATCTGTCTCTCCTGGGTCTCATAAATCCAACCAGCACCGTAATTCCTGCCTAAACAGAGCTCTCACTTGTTTCTTCTTAAATACAAGGATGTGTACCAAGGGTTTGGAGGTGGTTTGTTGGAAAAGCAGCAATTATAGCAATTGCAGGGGAAAAATACACAGTTTTCCCTTCTGCTTTATCACTGTACTTTCATTCCTATGTGCCTAGCAGGGAATGGTGGCACAGACTGCAATATTGGGGACAGCACTTGATATTGCAACAAAAGAAATATGAAATAAAAGCAGCAATCAAAGCTGCCTTTTATGTCTTGGTTTACAGAGAGTTCATCCCTGCACAGAGGCATGGAGGAATTGGGGGTTTTTTTAGGGGACTATGTTTTATTTATCTAAAGAGTAGCTGCATTGTAATAATACACTGTGCTTGTGAACTCCAGGGACTGAAGAGCCCTTAGAGAGATGGATTTATAACACAGCTCTGCATCCCAGGAGGATGAAAGAGCAGTGCAGCTCTGGCTTTCATTACCCTTTGGCCCCTCTGCTCAGGCTGTGGCCATGGGGAACCAGAGAGGGAAAGCTATTCTAGGAGACATTTTGGAGATTAAATGTCTCTTTTTTGTCACACAGAAAGCTGCAGAGAGAGACAATTAACTCATCTTTCCCAAACCCTGGTGTGGGACCTACTTTTCAGAGGGGAAGCTTGTTCCCAGTGCCCCAAACACAGGCCATGGAAGAGAATCTGGGCACTTCCACAAGGCCAGAGGTCAGTGTGGGGCTGTGGGTCAGGCTGACCCCATGAAGGTGCCTCCAGCCCTTGCTGGGGCACAGGGGCACAGCTGCACACAGCTGCACCAGCTCAGTGCTCAGAGCTGCAAACGGCAGCTACTCCATCTCGAGTGCTGGTGACACCTCGGGGACAGCTGCAATGCATCCCAAACTGGCATCTGTCCCAAAACATCCTCCCTCTGTCAGCCTGGGGGAGTGAAGGAATGGAGGTCAAAAGGTGTGGAATCAGAGGGGTCTGCACGATTTGGGTTCTCACCCAACCCCGGTTCCTTCTGCCTCATTTCTGTGGCATCTTGTGTGTAAATTTGTGCTTCACACGTTCATAAATTGGTGAAAATCATTTTTGCCCACAACACTGCCAAGCTGGGGTTATGCTTATTCGTATCGTTTCAAACTACTCAGGGGAGGCAGGACCTGTAAACTCAACACAGCCCTTCCCAAACCACCAAACAGCAGGCACGGGGGGCAAGAATGCACCAAAAGCTCCACTGGCAAAGAGCGATGCCTGGGGACCATCCTGAGGGTCTCAGCAGAAAGGTGACACTTGTCCATGCTCCAGACAGGAACCCAGCTGAGAGCCCTCACCGGGTAACCCTCCCCATGAGGCACAAAATTAAAATTAACCCCTTTGCACCTTCCAGAAAGTGAGAGGAATGAGATGAGCTGCCCGCCAGGCTCGTGTCTCACTCCTCCATCAGCAGGCAGCGCAGCCTTGCCAGCACGAAAGGGTTAAGCCGAGCCTCGCACAAACTTTGCAGCGAGCTGAGCTCAGAGCCTGCCTCCCTTCCCTCCGAGCCGGGAGCTGGGCTCATCCCCTGCCTGTTGCCTGTCGCTGCCGAGGGAGGGGTCTGGCTGCCTCCATCCGAGCCCGGCAGCTCGGCCAGAGAAGGCTCCTCGCCCCTGCCCCTGCTGCCGGCCGAGCGAGGACCCAGCGGTGATGCTGCTCCGGTGACAGCCCAGCATCGGCAGAAAGAGCCATCCCTGCCAGGGAGAGCAACAGCAGAGGAGAAAAAGTGCACTTGGCTGAAAGGACGCTGTCCTGAGCCCAGCGATAAGAGACAGCAAACCCTCTCTGCACAGATCCCACCACTCGGGAGGAGATGTTCCCAGGGACATCACCTGCAAGCCGGTGCTCTGAAGCAGAGACTCCCGTGCCTCATCCCACCACTGCTGCCTGCTCGGAAAGGTAACTGGGCTTTATTCTCCTCTCTCCCTCTGCACCACCACAGCCAGCGCTCTCACACGTGTTCAGCATGAGAACAAAATATCCTGAGACACCATCACCCCCCTGCCACAATCCCCCCCTCAGATCCTCCCTGGAGAAAATGCAAGCCACGGGTGGGATTGATAGTTTTGATATTTTCTTGGCGTTTCTTCAGTGCTGATATTTTCCTGTAAAGGTGACCCAGGCAGAGCACGCCTGGTGCTGTGCGTTCAAACCCAAACCGTCCTGTACTTGCCAGCCAGTTGTGTGCACTGTAGAAGCTACACAAGTAATTGTTCTATTTTGTCCCACTTACCTGTTTGTAAGAGCCAGAGTGGGTGGAGAAGCCAAGGGGAACTCAGGAAAGTTGCCTGCACTTTCAGAGGTGCTGTGCTGGCAAGTGGAGCTCACACTGAACATGGGAGTAGAAGGAAGCAGGTGGGCAAGACAAAATGCATTTACTGCAGCTGCAGGATCAATTTGTACTGCCTGTCTGCACTGTCGGGGGGAAAATCTGTCTTTCTGCTCCCCTGTGACCTCCAAACGTGCAAAGTAGAGCAATGCAGAACTCATAATCACTCCCCACACCCTGAGAGCTGCAGTGGGAGGCTGGTAATGTCAGTGCCCATGAAGTTTGGGCTGATGAATTTCCTGGCTTAGTGACACACTCTGGAAAAAACCCTTCTCTTGTTGTGTATGAAGGCTTCTATTTTCATTACAGATTTTTATTAAATGAAATGTGTTGGGTTTGGGTTTGGTGGTTTTTTTTTGGTTTTTTTTTTTTTTTTAATCCCTGATTTAAAAAAAAGCCACCAACTGATAAAAAAAAAACCCAAGTGTCTGCTTGGAATCAATCTGCACCCACTGAGCACCAGTGATCACTCAGAATTGGAGAATTGTTCAGCCAGAGCATGACTAAACCTTGAAAACTGAGATCACAGGGAATGCTCCTGTGCCCATCAACTTGGGGGCTCCTCATGGTAACCAGTGAGGTTCTGCCTCCTCTCATCTGAGTCATACACAGTTACAGTCTGACCTGCTTTACACACAGAGTTATCCTGAGCCACTTGTTTTCCTGTTGGTCTCTAGAGCCATTCAGCTTCTGTTCCTTAAAGGGGAGTGTACAAAATCTAAATCAACTGCTATCCAAAGAGATGTGCTCAATGGGATAATTGGTGGATTGAAAAGCAAAAATCTTTGGGGTTGCCTGGAGCTATTGAATTATTTCTGGCTCGTTTCTGGAGAAGATGCAGTTAATGTTGCAGCTTTCAATAGTCTGAATAGTTGATTGCTCCTGACAAATCTATAGTTGAGCCTAAAAAACCCCAAACAGTGCCAGCTCCCCAGTGCTAATACTTCTTACTATTAATCTGCTCCTTTTATCAATAAATGCCCAGCTGAGCTTTACTAAGTCAACATCTTGGTTTGTAGCTAATTACTGAACTTCAGACTAATGTCCTTAGCATTCTGCAGTGTAATTTTATGAAGGATATAAAGCCATTAGGCTCTCTGCTGGTTAAGGAGAGAAACCAGCTCTGGCTTTTTCTCTCAGCAACAGAGCAGATGGGATGGGCAGAGATATTGCTCTGTACTTTAACTCACACAAGTGTCAGATTCCAGACTGGCTGCACTTCATTATCAGCAGAGAAATCATATTGTAAGAACAGAAGTTTAATACAGTCAGTTACCTTCACACCCTCTATTTCCCACCTGCTGTGTAACATGAGAATATTCTTCACGGGGGAAGAATTTCCATTTATAGAATCCAAGTGTGAAAATCACAGTTATTGCCCTGTAATTGAGAGCAAAAGTGCCTGGCTGCCCTCCCCACACCTCTGCATCAGCACCAAACCCTCTGCCAGAGTAACTGGCTCCAGAGGGGTTGGGTCAGCCCCTGGAAAAGGACTGAGCTTGTCCACAGCCTCCTACACCCAGCACAGCCCAGAGTCCACTGCCCACACAGGGACTGCAGCAGTCAAATCCCCAGGTCACTTTTTCAATCAGCAATTTGGGCCAGTTTGTGAGGATCAGAGGATTTCAGGCCAGAGCAGGATCTGGTCCAGTATTCCCTAAACTGGGTAACTGTTATCTCAAACATTTTGGTACTGAAGAAGGAGCTGGGAGGTGAAGTGTACACAAGCCCCTGTGTCCTTTCTCCAGAAATTCAGCAAATCAGGTGTTTCCCCATCACAGGAGCTGAAGCAGGTCTTTCTTGCTTGGAGTGAAAGTCCGAGGCCCCTGAAAGTCAAAATGTTTTGCAGCAATTTGTCATTTGGGTGAAATGTCACACGTCAGAGCTTTTATCATCTTGACCTAGTGTTTCATTTATTCTGATTATGATAGTATATTGCCATGTTAATAGTACTCTGTTTACACCTCATGTAGGAGAATAGTGGACATTATAAATGATTGCACCAGTTTGTTCCAGTGCTTTCATTTTTGTCTCAGCTAAAACCAAAATTCTGGTCTTATCAGAGCAGAACATGATGCCTTCTGATGCACCATTTACAGTGAAATATCAGCATTTTCATTTTCTGTTTCCAGCTGGAAGAACTGAAATTGCTAAAACATTAAGATTACCCCCATTTCTAGTAAGTTCTGCTGCCAGGAGGTGAGAGAAGTGTCACATCCTGCAGCAGAGGTGCTCCAGAAGGACAGGTAGGGCTCTGGGCACCTGCCAGGTGCCTCCAGCCTCAGGAAAAGAGGGTCTTGATACACAATAAATGAGACACATGGTGAAAAAGACTGATTGGATTCATATCTTCCTCTCTGACATCTGATTCCACAGACTGTGGGGCCTTCTTGTACCCATAAATAAGGTTAGTGTTACCAGAGGAGACATTAACAATCAGATTTGCATGGTGTTTTTTTTAAGTTAAATACTCAGTGCTTCTCCTCGTCTCAGGATGTCTCACAAGAGCGTAACAGGGGATTTTCTTATCTATTTGTTCTACAGATACCACATCCAGCCAAGGCTGTTTTGGTACCTGGTGTCATTTCTCTCTCTCTCTCTCTCTCTCTCTTTTTCCCTTTTGAAAGCTGACTTTTTGGCCGTTCCTAATGAGAACCTCAGAACTCCATACTCCTTAAGCCCTGAATTAGGAGAGAAGAGATCTCCCAGAAGCCTGGCAAAGCAGAAAACAACCTTCCCCAGCTCACCCAAGGATAAACCACCTGCTGTGGGAGAGAGAAGCTGGCAGAAAGCTGATTGCTCAGTCTGTCTGGAAAAACAACACTTGCAAAGACCAAAGCTGTGCAAACCTTCACAGCTCACTTTGAGAGAAGGACCAAAGCTTTCCACCTGCCAAAGGAGGTGACCTACAAGAAGGAGGCCCAAAGTATTTTTAGGATGAAATAAAAGCCAGAAGGGAGTGTAAAGCACGAGTGTGGTGCTCGTTGTCACTATGACAGCAAGGTGCAAAACAGTTTGCAAAGGCCTGTCCCTCAACTGTGAGAGCAGCAGCCTCGACACCGAGAGGATGGAGCATCTCCTGCTGAAGCCATCCTTCCATCTGTGCTGAATTCCCTCTCCTGACCTCCTTTGTGAGTCTGCTGAGGGGAGACAGGAGATCTGAAGGTAAGTAGGGAAAATGGACCAAAGCTGACAGAGAGCAATGACTGAGATTTATTTCAAATTCCGCGGCAACCTGACCGGCCGTGTGCACCTTCCAACCCTGGCTACTGAGGTGGACACGACAGCAGACAAATATTCCGGCCTCTATGTGTACGTGGGGTTGTTCCTAACCCTCCTGGCTCTCCTCCTGATCCTGCTGTTCTCCATGCTCCTGCGCCTGAAGCACGTTGTGTCCCCCATCAACTCCCCAGAGAGCACCGAGAACGTGCAGCAGTTCACGGACGTGGAAATGCACAGCAGGATTCCCACCACTTAGGGAGCCCCCAGCAAAGAGGGCTCCGTGCTTGGGAAAGGTGTTTTGTGCAGCAGAAGGTGGTGGGAAGAAGGTCTGGCTGCCTGTGGGAGCCCCACAGCTTCTTGCAGAGCCCTCGGCAGCATCTGGAGAGCGTCGCTGGCTGTTGGCACCACAGGCAGCACAGGTGTGCAAAAACCTCCACAAAATCGACAGTACAGAAACCTGCTGCTGTCAGGGAAGGCTCACATCCCTCTAAAAGCCTTGCAGAAAATGGAAAAAGCCACAGTAATGACAGCCAAAACCCCAGAGAGCCATAGCAGAATGTGTCCTGGAGCCTGTGTTTGCTGACCTCTCTCTCTGAATCAACAGAGTGAAGTGGTGTGGGTGGCAAGAGCCCACGGGGCACACACAGAAATTGTCAGTGGCTGGGACATTCTCAGGCATTTCTCCCATTCAAGAAGGAAAACATTAAATTGCGCTTTTTTTTCCCCCCACTTGAATGGCAATGAAACAATGGAGTTTCAAAAATATAGAAATGTTTCATCACCTGCTGGAACGACATATTTCTGACATTAGAACACATTTAGGGAATAGTTGCACACCAGATATCAAAAAGAGACAGAACTTTAAAAGAGGACAGAGAATAAAAGCAACATTTAAGCAAGGTTTAAAATAAAAAGAAAGCAGCAGCAGGAAACGAGATAAAAAACCTTAAAAGACACTCTACCTCTTGCTTTGTCCTCCTTTACATGAGCTGAATACAAACATTTTCATGCCTTTCAGGCTCCCCAGTATCACTCAGCAATTAAAATGCAGTGTAAGTTTTGGCAGCCCAATTGACATAGCTCTCCTAACAACTCAAGTTCATAATACCGTGTTCTTCCATATCCGTACTGGCTTTTCTTCCTCAAAAGACAGACAAGCTCTTCCAAAATTTTTTTCATTTGTTTTCCTCCAAAGAAAGCTGAGGAAATGCCAGGGCCTGGCAGTGCAATAAGGAATACTGGGAACAGCTTTGGACACAGACTAATAGGGAACATGCAGATGGAAAATAAACTCACTGAGCACTGAAAGATACAATTGGATTCAAATATCCTGGTGGAATCTCATGGGGGAAATAAATGTTTATTTAAATGTATGGAGCAACAATCTGACCCAGTCCTGTGAGTGATGTGCAGAGGTAGCTTTGCCCCTGTGGATGGACAAGATGGAACCAAATATAGGAAATCACTCCTGGGACAGCCACTGCCTCTCACAGAAAAACGTTCAGTGAATTGTTTCAGCCACATCTCTACAGGGCAGGTATTTTACACAGCTTATCCACTTGATTACAGTCAATTCTAGTTCAGCAATAAAATCCCCTGGATGCTTTCCATATGTACATAAACTCTTATTTGCCAACTCTCCTCTCTCCAAGGGCTTGGAAAGTGTCAAGTCCTCACACAAACCCAGTGCAAAATTAGAGAAGTCACTATCACATGGACTGGTGGCAGTAGCACAAAATTGTTCTTCAAATGCTTTGTGTACAACAGGTTTTTTGTTTACCTTTAAAGGTCTGGGTGAGTTGTTTGAACTGGGAATATCTGGGCTTTTGCAGATTGTTGGCAGGGGGGAAGCAGAATGACAAGTGGCATCCCCACTGGATCCACGGGCGGAACTTCTCACAGATGAATTGAGTACAAAACCATTTAAACATTGCTTCCTTATACTGAATAACTGCTTTTTACTCCATTAACCCCAACATCTGTGAATCACAGAATCCCAGAATGGTTTGGGTTAAAAAGGACCTTAAAGATCATCTCATTCCACCCCCTGCCATTGGCAGGGACACCTCCCACTGTCCCAGGCTGCTCCAAGCCCTGTCCAGCCTGGCCTGGGACAGTGAACCAGAACAGAGATTGTGTGAGGGAATACAGCAAAAAATTCACTCTCAGCAGTGTCTCTCCATGCCATGCTTGGCTGTGTTTCCCTGGAAAAATGGCAGGAGCAGGTTACCCTCCATGGGGACAGCACCAGGCAGGATGGTGGCTTCACACCCCATCTAAAGGTTGGCTCCTCAACTCTCAGTACTGCACAAGAGCCAGAATTTTGTGTGATGATCTGGATATTAATCCAACTAAGACAGATGGCTACTGAGTTAGTAAATGACATTTAAAATTAACAAAAATCTATGCAGCTCAAATTGGCTTGGTATGTGTCATTCATTGAGCCATCACGAGGCAGCTTAGCCCAGGCTCAACATCTGATTTACCCTGTAAAGCTTCTCCATTCAAAAGCTACAACTTACCTAGACCAGAAATGTTCTGTTATATCAAATCAGCAACTAAACCACATTAGCTTCCCAGCACAACTATCTGCAGAAAAGCCTTGTATCCAAGAGTCTGCAGGACAGACTCAGCTTTTATTGACATAAAATATCAGACCTTCTAATGGAAAATGACAGTATCAAATTCTGATTGCTCTGATCTCAGCCAAAATGGCCTCTGAGGTACATGTCAGGACTGAGCTTCCTTCCATCACACTAAGGAATGCTAATTCAGAAGAGTCAGTCTCACAACACTTTAAAACTTATTCAGTAAATATCCTTTAAATAAATAAGTAATCACTTTATATATCAGATGGTATCTTTGGGCAGACTGTGTGTTTTTATATAGTGCTCTTATGGAAGGCAGCCTTATCTTCTCACACCAGAATGACAAGTTTTCCTTTCTAAAGCTTCATTTCACATAAAGCCTCTGTCCCACTTGACACATCTACAGCTCCAGTGGCACTCAGGGTGCCTCATTTGTCTGTACAGTGCCAGTACATTTTAAAACCTTTCCCACTGAGAAATGGAAGAATGCCTTTCCTCTCTTTTCACTATCGTTTGCAATGTCCCAGGCCTGAGGGATGTCTCTGGGAAAAGAGACTGTTGGGATTTGTTGGACTGTGTTTGGTGAGTGGCCTCTAGTGGAGTTTGACATTCTTTGGCTTTAAGAAGAGGTTATTGGAATTTTTGCACAGTTTGCAGCACTGCAGGTCTCACAGCCATACCCTTCCCCTCCAGCAGGCTGTTTCCTTCCCACTTGTCCATCTGCTACAGAAAATGGGGTTTTTTTAACAAAAATAAAGAGGCACGGTGCTCTCAATGGTGAGTCACTGACTGCTCTGTACGTTCCCACTCGTGCACCTGAATCAGCAGCTCACAAAAAGGCTCAGCTGGTGCCACTGTTCCAAACCAACCGCTGGCCACTGGGAGTGTCAGGGCAAGAAAACCTTCCACCAGTCCGTGTGAGTATTAATTAAAGCAGCACAGTTTGCCCCCGTCCTTACTCCCATCAGACAGTGGAAACAAATGGAGGATTGAGTAAATTCCTCACCTCCTCCACGCCCTGCCTGCGGGGGAAGGCAGCCGCCTGTTGTTCCGAAGGAGCAGAAAACGCCCGAGCATCACCGCCCCTGCTGGGTGGGGCTGTGAGCCCAGAGAGAGCCTCCTCTCACCCAAAAAACACCAGCGCTCCCAAATCTCCCCGAGTTCTTAGTCTGGGCAGTGTCAGAGGTATGGTGTGACTCCCCAAACCACAGGGGATTAATCCTTGAGTAATCTCACCCATGTGATTTCCATCCACAAGCGTGGATTTTCTGTATTACCAGACCCTTAAGTATCAAACAGAAAGGGTTGATATGTAGAATATGTTCCTTCTCTATGTCAGAATAAACAAAAAACTTTTATTTTCATATCCTCGCAGGGCTGTAGAAAAAACCGTGATTTTGCAAACAACATAACTCAACAGAGGATCAGCACTGATCCCTGATCCGTCCCAAAGGACTTTTTGCAATTTCACTTGAAAAAGAAATAAAAGAGGTTCGAAACCCAAAAAATTATGGGAAGTCACACATCCATTTAACTGCCAGCATTAATGACAACTTAGATGTGTGACTTGTCCTCACTAGGAATTTATATATCCTGCCATATCTTCACCCTGCAGCCACTGATGAGGTAACTGCTTGTGAGGGGAAGCACAGACAGACAGCTCCAGCTTTAGAGCAGCTTTGGAGAGCAGGAGAGCAGAACTCCTCTCCTGGCAGGTAATGCCACAAGTCACCTGCTTTGCTGCAGGTTAGGCAGCAAGTGAGGTGAAATTGTGGAATAGTTGTACTTTTTTTTCCAAAGAAAATCCATCTTTGTGTTGTGTCTACACTTCAGCTTAATTCTGGTATGGAAAGAAAGTTTGTTCACAGTTTATTCATCTGTCTTTCAAAAAATGGGCAGTTGTACAATGAAATACATGACCAAAATTTTCAATGCAGATATATCTGGAAAGGGGAAATCCCAAACAGTATTTTGTTGGTTCATGAGTTGTAGACTCAAATGTTGGCATTTTGGTAGAAAAATAAATCTGGAGATGGTGAGGTCTGCTCAGTCTTTGCAGTGGGCTCCAAAAAAGACTACACAGAATGTTGAGTAAAAAGGATAAATACTTATGGATTGGGGAAGGTATTTGCAGTTATGGTTCCTGACACAGATTTCACATTTGTTCACAAAAAGGAGCTGCATGTTATATATTCCATCTGCCAAGAGCCCTACCCCATAAATCCCTCTCAGGTTCTTCCAGAAGGTTGTGAAGTTCCAGCAAGAGTAAGAGCAGTCTTCAATTCCTGGTGTTCATTCTGTGGGCACAGATATCAAAATAAAGCCTGAAAAAAACCACAGTGATAATTTGATTTCTTATACACTTGCTCTCCAAAATGTGATATGTGAACATTTCCTCCTCAGTCCTTGCATTATCAGGAATAGTTAAAGGATCATCTAAGATGGCTGCTGTTAAGAGTGAAAAAATAAACTGAATTTGAATTTTGCTGGATTGGATTTTTCAGATGTACTTAGAATTTCTTCAGCTGAAGGCAAAAAGAATTTGTCCAGCTGTAGTCAAAGCTAAGCTGTGAAAGCAGATTTGGCTGCAAGATGGAAAGGTCTGTGCAATTCATATGTAATTAATAAATAACCCACTCCTTATACTCCCACCTGCATTTCATGGCTATGTAAACTTGTCAAACAAATGATGAATAATTCAAAAGACCTTCTCCTCCCTTCCTTCTCCTCTAGATTTATTAACCCATTTTCAAAGTATAATTTGATCAAGCTAATAGCCACAGACTTCCTAAGCTGACTCTGTCTGCATTAATTCTCCCTGCAAGGCCATAGTCCTCCTCTCACAGTACCATTTAATAAAAATCAATTATGAGACAACAAAAGGCACCTGAAAGCCAAATGAGAGCTCAGCAACCTTCTTTGATGCTTAAAATCTGTTCTTCTCTGCAAGCAAGAAATTTACCTTATTTAAGCTGGGCTGTTGTCCTGAAGCCAGTTCCTCTTGCACTGGCACCACAGTAGTTACTGGATGAGGTTTATTTATGTGGTTGCATGAAAAAGAAAACCCAAACACATCCCTAGCAACAATGTTGAAGGACCAAGTAGGACCTGTCTGGGATATCTCTGTGTGCCCCATATGTGTGAGCAAGCAACAGGCAGAGAAGCTCTTCCTTACAATGCAGGGGAGGCCTGGAAGCAAACTGGCCCTGGGCTACCCTTGGAACTGTGTGGGCAAGCAATCACAGCAGAGTGCCAGTGATGTTTGTAGAAAATAAAAGTATTCATTAGGATACATCAGACAAAAAACCAGTCATTTCTCACTTCAGAGTTGTGACCTCCCTCACAGCAGGCAGCAGATGCTGAGAAAGCAGCAACTGTCGCCCTGTTTTTGAAAGCCTTCTGAGAAGTTGATATTCTCCAGTCAGATTTTCTCACACACTGTACTAAAAACACCAGCTTTGTTTCCATTCCTTCCTGGAGAAGGGAATCTGATGGACTGGTCACTTCACCAGTCTGGTTGAGAGGTGGGATTTCATCTCCCAATCCTCTCTCACTTTGCAAACCCTATAAATTGTGTATCCATAATAAACGGGTCTCTCTTTTTAGGGGCCTGGGCTGTTCTCTTAATTGTGGTGAAACCCTGTCCTTCCTTCATGCTCAGTTGCTGGAGGTGCTACAAGCAACAGCCAAACCAAATGCAGGAGGCCAGGGGGCACTGCCAGCCTGGGGCTTGGGAACGCAGACAGAGCAGGAGACAGAGCCACGCTGCACTGGGAAACTCTTCACAGGACAGCACAGAGCCATGAGCTGGGTCTGAGTGTACCACAGGCTTTGGCATCCTCCAGCTTCCCATCCTTCTTCCCATTTCAGAATCCTCTCTTTAGCCCATATATATATATATAAATATATTTGTCCCAGATATATATATACAAATATATACATACAGTCTGTCTTTGGCCCAGAACTCACAAGTGGGTGTTCCCAGTTTACTCCTTATGCCTTAGCAATCCTAATTCAAACTAATTCATGCTCACAGCAGTTAACATGCAGCACTTTTTGTAATGTTACTCCATAATCTTTAGGTTATAAGGAGCTGTCCAAGTTGCTGTGGCATGACCAGCACACAATGCCCCAGGAAGCTCAGTCTGGGCCAGGGTGAGGTTGCTGCAGTAGACTCAGTGGCAAATCTTACAACTTGTCACAGCAGAATCAAACTGACGTGGGTTTGCTGTTGTTCACAAATTTTTCATGCTTTCACACCTCGGGAAAGCTCCAAACAGCCCTTTCAGCACTGACTCTGTCAGGATGGGAACACCACACCAGTTTGCACTTCATTTTGGCACCTAGAGGGGAAGAAATGTGACTTCTTGTTGTTGTTGTTTGTGTCCAACAAAACACAGGAAAGCAGGAAGCACCCTGAATGCACCTGGTTTGGGCTAATGCTGAATTTCCAAGGTGTTTATTGTTTCAGAGCATAACCAACACTGAAGAGATGGGTAACAAATAACCACAGCACAGCAATATTCTCCACGTGCACTTCTGCAAGCTTCTCAGGAAGAAAGAAACCCCTGGGATCAGAGTGCTGAGGCTGCTTTTCCTTTGTTTAACTTTTGTTGGTTACTATCCATCAATTTACTATAGACACATCATTGCTCCACTGACCTGCTTCCCTCCACTCCCACTGCTCAGATGAATAATAATTTGCTGCAAAGCAATTTGGAAAAGAAATGCTGACAGACTGAGTGTATGCTTAGACTGGGTGAGATTTTGTCCTATTTCTTCCTTTTCAATGAATTTTGCTGGCTTAGAATTCTTAAAACATCCCCAAAAGGAAACTCCCTTAGTGGAAATTCAGTGTCTTCAAGCCCAAGCTGGACAACAGCAGTAACAAAGAGATTAAGAAAAGTTGATCACACTTGGAGGTAATGGGATGTCTTGAAGGCTTTTCTCTGGAAAGCTGCCTTCCATATCCATGAGAAAGTACAGTTCTGACATAAAGCTTGTAGACAACACCTTTACATTGGTGTCACTTCTGCCACTTAAAAGCTCAGATAAGCCTTTCTATCTTATGAATACTGATTAGTTCAGCATCCTTGCCTTTTTTTTTTAATTTTTTTTTAAATCCTTCTGAGAAAACTTGAGAACAAAAGAATTACTCACACCTCAAGAGCAGGGAACAGAGCAAGATACTTATAATGAAAACTTTAGGTCAGAGTGTCCAGTTTATGCAGGCACACAAGTACCCATGACACAGAGAATACTCATCCATATTTAATTAACACCAAGAGGTGTGCAAGGCCAAGGAAGGTCTGCTGTTGATAGATGTGAGACTGTAACTTTCTCCTACTGTTTTCCCAATGATCCAGCTGAATCCAAACACAACAGCCACAAAGTAAAATGAATCACAGCAGAGTGCCAGTGATGTTTGTAGAAAATAAAAGCACACATTAAGATACATCAGACCAAAAACCAGTCATTTCTCACTTCAGAGTTGTGACCTCCCTCACAGCAGGCAGCAGATGCTGAGAAAGCAGCAACAGCCAAACCAATGCAGGAGGCCAGGGGGCACTGCCAGCCTGGGGCTTGGGAATGCAGACAGAGCATGAGTCTGCTTTTTCTAGGTACGACCTGCTTTGAAAAGTCTCTTTGAACAAGCAGCCCCTTGCTCTGAGGTCAGGTACAGCAAACATGCCTTGGCTGTGCCCAGTTTGCCTCTGTGCACGTTCCATGTGCTGCTCCTTCCCTTTGCCTCGGCACACCACTGTGACAACCACTCACAGAAGAACACAGGAAACTGATAGCAGAGAATTATCTAAATAAAATCTTTGAATGTAATTTCAAGGTAAAATAAGGAGGAAACAACCAGCTCTCCCTGGACTGTTACTACGTGTTTTGACTTCAGTGTTACTGAAGCAGGAATATCTGAGAGTTGCAAGGTTTTGTCTAACAGAGATTTTGTCTTTCTGGGTGTATAAACTCTCTCAATGGTTTCCTTGAAGGAGAGACAAACATGACAAACAAATATCTCTATGGCCAGGAAGCCATGAGAGCTGTTGTCACTCCCTCAGGTGATGAGATCCTGCTGTACCAGGTTTTCATTTCCCAAGGTATCATCTTTCTGCAGTAATCATCATTTGGCTTGGGTTTTTTTTAGCAGACCAATCTGTAAATACATGCAGTTTTCCTCTGGGAAAGGCTGTTTATTCCTTCTTGTAAGTGAGTCTGAAAGATCTTTCATTCAGTGTTATCAAATATGAACATATATCACATTCTATTGAAGGAAAATACGAGTTTGGATTCAATTTCACCAGACAGCTGGGGAAGGCAATTTCAATATTAAACATTGCCTCTTTATTTAATACTGCTGCTTTTAAACTCATAGGAAGACATCAGGCAAAATAAAATATGTGTATGTGGAGTTTCCATCCCCAAGTGACCACAGCCTAATCCTTGTCATTCCCATCCTCCACTCTGTCAAAGCAGCCTTGCAGCTCTTCTCTCTGCTGACTTTTTTGTCACCCAGCAGTCTTTTGAACAACCCTCAGCAGAGCTTTGCAGCTTAGTGAACCATCTCAGATCTGCAGAAATCCAGTCAAATCAATCCTGGAACCTGGGCTGAAGAATAGGGCTGTGAGTGAGGAAATCAGAGGTTTTTCCCTTCTTGACCGCAGGCAAACCATCCTGGGATGCAACATGCCTGGTGGCAGAACTACTGGTCTCATTGTCCCAGAATTTCTTAGCTGAGTAGAACATGTTTTCAGCCATTTTCTCCCCATCTCTCTAGTCCAACATTATTCCTTGAGTGTATGTCAATAAATCCATCGGCAATCGACAGTAACATTTCATAGAGCACTCATTTTATTTAGTACAAGCCTAGATAAAGTATGAGAGGAGTTTATACAAACTATTATACATTCCTTCTTTGCCTCCCTTCAAGTTTTTTCTGGTCTTTTGTTTTGTTTTGTTTTGTTTCCCTTTTTTTTTTTTTTTGGTGGTTTTTTTCCCTGTGGTAAGTGGCTGGCACAGGCTCTCTTTATCTATTGCAAAATTCATTATAAGTGGAGTTCTTTAAGATTTTTAGCATTTCTAGGGGGAATTAGTTCCTTACAGAAGAAGGGTTTCTCCATTGTGGGATTCATACCATAATTAGACAAAATGATGGGCTAAGTCCCAGTAGAAAAAAATGCACTGTAATTGGTGTTCATTTTTGTTTCATAAACCAATGGAGATCATGTTGGTTCCTCCTATTGCAGCCACTTCTGAAGCACAGAGTTCAATTTAAAACTAATGTATCATTATTCCCTAGAACCCACAAATATCTCAAGACTTTCATCTGAGTCTGACGTGAACCTTCTTCCTCTGAGCAACATAAAACACCCCAAAAGAACATTTAGGATTGGCTGAAAGCATCTGCATTACCTAATCTCAGCAGCCACAGATTACAACCAGCCATGCTTTGCCTCAAATCTGTCCAGGCATCCTTGAAGTCAGAACAGAAACACCTGGCATGACACAAATCATATTTGTATGTCAAAATAAGGCACACAGAAGAATTTTTTTCCAGCCTGCACAGCACCTGGGACAAGAAAATAGCTGATGGCAACCACAGAACAAAGGTACCAACCCCCAAGTACAGATCTTATTCAGTGCAAGCAAGATGTGGCCAGATTTTTGTGGACAATAAATAAAAAATACTTAAATGTGTTTATTGCATCTAAAAAAATCTTTAATGAGGATGGTTGTTATTAAGAATTAGCCAAATATTTGTAATTAGCTTTTAGGTGGAAAATCCCAGTCTCAGAAATTTTTGGTATTACCTTGCTGATTTCAGAAAACACAGGATGTTCCCAATTAAGCCAAGTCACATCAACCCCATAATGCATTTTTACAGAGGAACAAACCAGTGCTCTGTGTACATGCAACTCCTCCAGCTAATTAGCACCTTGGGGTAGGTTGTTCATAAACAGAAAACAATAAGAGATCACTATATCCCAGTAGTACCTTGTGTAATACCAATCTCAGAATCAATGAAGATTTTACCTGAATCCTCACCAAGTCACTGCCTCACAAAATAAAAAAATAAAATTCCAGGTTCAGAGAAACCAAAGGGAATGATTTTGCCTATGATGACAGAAATCTAAGGCCCTGGAGGGACATGAGACACTTCCTTCAGAAGACATTTCCTTTTGATCTTAGGCATGAATCATTTCTTTAATATCAAGCTCATTACCTTTGGAAAAATGAATTTATTTTACTAGTTATGCCAGAAGTGTCAAGATATAAGTGTGGGTGCTGCCAGGAAATTCCATCCCTTTGATAAGGGTCAGAAAAGGAACATCATTTGCTTCATGGCAAAGGCATTGGGTCAGGTTCAGCCCTGTCTGGCAGCAACCTGATGTTCCACACAACGGTGGCCCAGCAGCCTGCAAGGGTCCTCAGTCCAATTTCTGATGGCCAGCTGCCCACAGCCACACTGAAAGCTCAGAGCCACCACCAAAAGGATTGAACATGGACCATGCTGGGAAGTGGCAAGAATTTTTCAGCCTTGGTAGTTCCACCTTCCAAGCAAGGCAGATAAAGCTGACCTGTCCGTACATCTGCCACATTTCACCCCAGTTTTGGACAGATTTAAGGCCTCTCAGCCATCAGCCCAATCTGTGATACACTTACAAACCAGACAAACTAAAACCAAAGCCCTTCATTTGGACAGCCTTAACCATGAATCACCATTTTAAGATGGCACAGTGACAAGAACAGTGCTTTGTACTGTGCCGCTCACAGGAAACACTGGTACACAAAGCCTGGTTTAATGAACACAAACATTCAGCAGCTGAACAGCTCTTGGTTTCAGCAGGGAGAGGGAAAGGCAGGATTACTGTGAATGGAAGTACAGGTGGCCATGCATAATTACGCTAAAGGGTGAAGCAAACAGGACTAGACTGAGTTCAGAAGCTTTCTCTAGAGGCAAGATAATATAAAACAGTCTTGTTTTGACATTAGTGCATGCAGCAATAATGGCTCTCCTAAATGTAACACCAAGCTCTGATCTAGATCTAAGCCACTTCAGTCATACCTGGGATTTATCTGGTCCAATAATTCCCAGCAAGTTGTAGAATGATGATTTATTTTAAACAGCTTAATGTTATCCTGGAATTGTGACACAAGAAATCCTGAAAGATTCACCAGTATATGTTGATACCAAAATATGATATATTTGTAAAGTCTACAGGCACACACACTCAAATCAGTTTTCCAGTTGTAAACATGACTTTAGATCTCTTACATGTCTTTCTGTGCATATCCTTAGAACATTAAGAAATAAAGCCACATTTTTTTATCTTTGAGAAATTCACTGCACACCATTAACCTCCTGGTTTGCCTCTGCATAAAACACTTTTAGCATTTCTGGTGATAAAAAGAAGGCCATAAACAGGAAATGCATGGAAAGATGTTTCTGCTATTGATTCCTCTCAATATATGCTGTATATCCTGCACACAAAAAAACTGGTGGCCTAGAGCTGTTAAAGACCCTCCAGGTTGAGCTCAGTGGTTTTGCTGAGTATCTCATGGCTGCTGTGATCCCTAATGTCTAATGGAAATGAGACAGCCTGTAAATAATAAGCTATCATCTTGTTAGCACAAACAAACAGCAGAGAGAAGTGAATTATGGCTGTCAGTGCTTTTAGCACCCCTGCTGCTGCTGCAAAGGGGGCACAGTTCCTCTGAGCAAGGCTGCCTGCAGACAGGCAGGTTCAGCCCATCAAACATCACTGGATATTCCAACCTTGAGCAGACCTGTGTTGGCTGGGGCTGTTGATCAGCTGGGAAGTGAACCTCAAATGCTTTCACTGTTTCACTTTGGTTCTGAAAGGCAGCTTGGCAATTAAAAACGGGCCTTGCAAATGGGAAGATGCTAATGAAATGCAGAAAAGATGGAGCAAAACGGAGCCTGCAGGCTGGGTGCCCTCACTGCAGCAAAGGAAGGCAGCCCTCTCCTGGTATAAACACCACTCTCATGTCTGCCCAACACCCTTTGCTCTTCTGGCAGAATTAGAGCAGCTTTTCACTAATTGTAGGGCATATTCAGCAAGTCTAATATTTCCAAAATCTATTTACTTCATCAGTGGACTGACTTAGGTGTCCCTGAATACTTCTGGAGAACAATTCAACCTGTCCACATAAACTGCTGCTGTCTCAAGCCAGCTACTGGAGAACAGCAGGCAAATGGACACAAGTGAAATTTTTAGTCTGAGTTCACACTGGGTTCACCTCCTTACCTATTTTTACACTGCATGGTCAAACAGATATTTGTATAATTGGGGCTGTCTGGGAAAAGAAATTCAACTCACTTGGAGCTCCTTTCTAAAGATCTAAAACTGTTGGTTTACTTGAGCATAATATTCTAATTTCCTTCAAAAATGCACATCAAAAAGAATAATTGAAACATGAATTCCATCTCAGTGCTTGTAAAAATGCATGCAAGGCACCTCAGGATTTGATTATATTTGCACCAGCACAAGCTGCCCTCAGAGAACAAAGCTCAATTGATTTCAGGGAGTCTGATTTGCCTGGATGAAAATGAATTTTTAATAGATTTGGTTGTCAGAGGGATTATGCAGGAATATGGAGCGGGAGGGTGCTCACACAGTGGACTGCTGTGGAGGTGTTTGCTGGTGGCCAGCAGGCAGGAATGGTGGGGAGTGTTTTCCCCAGACAGCAAGGAGTGGTGCCAGGCAGAGGATCCCGTGGGAGCTGAGGAGCTCCACGGGAGCCAGGAGACATCATCACACAGCCAGGATAATGCTCCTTCCAACAGACCTCCCTCCTGCCTCTGCACACTGGCCTGGTTTGCCACCACTCTCCAGATTATTTCCTTTAATCTCCCAATAACCCAAACACTATTGAAAATTGCCAGATTTGTGAAATGTCACTTGAAGCCCATTTTCTGGTTCTTTAAAGCAAGCATTTCATTCACAACAGAAAACCAGCAGAGGCCCCGAGCACCAGCAAGGATCCAGCTCCAGGGCTGGCACAAATCAGCCGAGCCACAGTTCCTGTAACAAGGATTGAAACACAGCATGTGCTGTATCCCGGTGTGGAGATGCCCTCCTGTTTCATGTGACAGCAAAGGCCAGCAGAACTTTATTTTCATGAGTGAGTAAACTCTGAGCTTCCTTGTTGGGATTATGTTGGGCAGAGACTGGGCCACTTTTTCATGATTTAAGTTTTCTTTATTGTTTCTTTATCTTGAAGGCATAGGAATGCCCTCACAGAGGTCTGCAGAGGTCAGCCATGTTCCAAAACAGTCACAAAACTGAAGGTTACAAGGTCTTTCAAAGGTTAACTGGCCAATAGATAATTGCTATGTACATATATTTTCATTTCTACACCAATAGTTAATTAATCTGCTGCATTGAGGATTTTTTCATCCAATCATGTACTGTCCTATAGTTCTCTATTACTCCACTTTACACCACCACATCCTAAACTTTTTACTTTATTCTATAACTGCTTCTATATCTAAATTTTAAACTTTAAACTTCAAAATTTTCTGATCCTGGGATTCCAACACTTCCTGAAGCTCAGGTCAAAATGACATTACATTGTTTAAATACAAAGCAAAACAGGAGTAACAAACAGATACATAGTTATAGATCTCTAACAAGTATTGTTTGTGTATTCAGGGCCTTAAGAGTCACTGAGTGGTTTTCTGTCTCCTCTTCAGAAATATAAGGCCTGAAAAACTATGATTCCATAACTCCAGAACCAGGGGCTTCAAGGCACACCATCGAAGGTGGCAAAATTCAGAAAACTCCATGAGAGTTGTCAGATGGGGGACACTCCTTCTGGCTAAACCACAGCCTCCTCTTCCACTCCCCATGAGAGATATTTAGTCAGCGGAGTTCCTCCGTGTGCTCCCTGCCTGCCTTCTGCCCGTCAGCCCCGAGGAGGAGGTGATCCAGCATCTCCCTGTCTCCAGTCAGTCGGAGCCTTTGTGTATCCACCTGTCAATCCAGCTGCTAAATAACAAGCCCACAAAGAGACAATCCAAAGGATGTAGAAATAGGATGAAATCTTTGAAATTGACATTTGCCTGACAAATGCTACTCCGTTATTTTCCCAGACCAAGCATCTCTGAATCACTGTAATATGAAGAAATTATTCCCCAAAAGATCCTCCATCTGATTTTCAAAGCTCCCTACAGTAACAAAAATATCAACCCTCATAGGTACAGCACTACCTCTCAATGAGAGAGGGAAAGGAAGCAACTATTTTTTCAGTTCAAATTTATATAAAGCAGATCAGAAAGAGAAGTAGGACTCTTTTTACACATTTATAAACATATAAAAAGTACTGAAATATAACATAAATTTAGTGTGGAGAAGTCTAATTGCTCTCTTGTGCCTCATGTCATCCGCTGCAGCATTATATCACAAGCCATATGGAGAATCAATCTGTGCACAAAATACAAGGGAAAGGAAAGTCAATAACCAACCAGTCACTGGCTTTTTTTCCTTTCAAAGAAAATCAAAGTTTGTAGACTCACACAGGTCTCCTGCCTTCCTGTTGGTGTATATTTTTTAATGATTCATTATTTGATACACCATGGCCCATGCATTTCAAGAGTCATCAGAGTTTTATCTCCACAGTTATGGGTCAGCCTTTAGATTTCACGAGCAAACCAAAGGCAGGATGTAGTTTTCAGAAACAAAGATGTGAGCTGACTGGTTTATTTTCATGCACTTTCTTATCTCTGAATAATAAAATTATAGAGCTTTCTGGGCAAATTGTGGCAAGCTGAACTGAATACAAAGCGACAGCGCTCAAAACTGAGCCATCCAGAAACATTTTGAATACCAGCTAAGGAGAAGAGGGGAGGAATATGTCATTCTTCTCTCAACAAAAACCAGCTTGCACTCATGACATCTTCACTTTCTTGCCCAGATGTTGTCACAGGAAGAAAATATCAGAATATAAATTATGCCCTATAAAGCACAGATGGGGACTACCTCTCACAAGAACCTATCTTCCATTTCAGCCCTTTCCTAGCTGCTCCCTGGGGTCCACGACTGCATTATGTCAGATTGAGCCCCTATTTTGGCACTGTCCCTGATAATATCCCACACACAGATTGGAGAGAGAGAATTAGCCCTGCAAAGAGAGACTGTCCAGCCCAAGCAGGGCCAGGTTCACACAAGGTTTGCCCCAAAGGCTATGGGCACTCGGCTGCCTGAGCCACGAGGCTCAGAGAACGTGCCTGCAGTTTGTGACAACAAAGGAGTGCAGAGAGGTGCAATCCCCTGACCTTTAAGGCAGACCAAATCCAAGGTAGCACAGCTCTGGCACCTCCCTTGTGCTGCTCAGTGAGCTGATCTAACTGCAAACAAGCCACTGGCAGGTCAGTTCTGTGAATAGGATCACTGTGTGGTTGTGTCTGTAGGAGCACAAGGTACAGCACCAAGGCTGGGTTACATGACCTCTACCTGCCTTAAAACTGTGCAGGATCAGCTCATATCCTCAATACCTATTTTGAGAGTGATCTGTAGCTCTCACGGACCACAGCATAAGCACTCATGGGCAAAATTCTACTTAGGCCTTACACAACTTCTAATTAAAACAGCAGGTACAAATTAACATGAAATTGAGTCCCTTAATGGATGGTTTTCCCTTTCTCTTCCGTTTAAAATCACTCTAACAAGCCTAATTCGATGTGCAAGTGGAATGTATCCTCCAGTGAAAACTCCAACACAAATTTAAGTCACTGCAATTTTACATGTGAATATCTTTTCTTCTAGCCCCTATACTGCATGAAGCTGGGAGTGCAAGCTGCAGATGACACTGACATTCAGTGACACACACACAAAAAAAAAAACCAAACCAAAACCCCTAACATTTAATTAACCTGTCCTTTACCAGGTGCTGAACCTCATCTTGTACACCTGAAAAATTTAGCATTTTCCATTCATCCCAAGTCTACCTTCTTGTCCAACAGCTGTCAGGGCCCTGACTGCACTAATAGGTCTTAATTGCCCAGACCAGCCTCAGCTGGGGCTTCCACTCACACACTGACCAGGATTTTATTTAACCTTGGAATCTAAGTAGAACCATAGAATGGGTTGGGTTGACAGGGACCCTAAAATACATCCTGTTTCAACCCCCTGCCATGGACAGTGACATCGTCCACTACACCAGGTTACTCCAAATCTCATCCAGCTGAGCCCTGAACACTTCCAAGGATCCAGGGGCACCCACAGCTTTTCTGGGCAATCTGTGCCAGGGCCTTACCCCTCACACAGGGAAGAATTCCTTCTCATTACCCAGTCTGAACCTGCCCTTTTTCAGTTTAAAGCCATCCCCCCTTGTCCTATCACTCCAGGCCCTTATCCCAAGACCCTCTCTAGCTCTCTTGGAGCCCCCTTAGGCACTGGAAGGGATTCTGAAGTATCCCTGGAGCCTTCTCCTCCCCAGGCTGAACACCCTGAGCTCTCCCAGCCTGTCTTCCCAGGAGAAGTGTTCCAGCTCCTGATCCTCTTTGTGGCCCTCCTGTGGACCCACCTATGTCCTTCCCATGCTGGGATGACAGAGCTGACTTGTGGGTGTCTTTGCAGCTAATTCTGCTCCTGAATTGCTGTTTGGGTTTCCTGGGTTGACTTTGTGTCCGTGTCTTTGCCAGATGGTCACTGGACCCGTTACTGCCAGCCCATGCCCTGTTGGGGAGGTCTTTACCTGCCTCGTGTTGTGGCCACCCTCAGCTCCAAATTCCTTTTCCCAAGGGACAGCAGCAAGAGCTGAGTGAGGCTAGGCAGACACTAAGACCCTGTGCACTCGGGACACCAATATTCCCTTGTTCTACAGCATTTTTCCCCCAGACAAAGCGTCTGCTGTCAGCACTACTTGCTTTAATCAAAAGATAAATACATTTCAGCGTGGCTCATTATGCTAAATGAAAACAACAGGGGGCTAATGAGCATTGTGAACGAGGCATTAACACGGCAATCAGAGGTATCCTCAAGACAGCTGCATCTTTCTTAGTGCACTCTGCATAAAGTTGTGACCTCATCTGTTGAATTTAATTCAGGGAATAAACACATTTGCATGTCTAACTTTGGTTTATTTTTGTAGCATTGTGCGTTGTGTTACACTTACAATTAAAAAGCAAAACTGCCAGCTCAGTTTGTACAACAGCTTAGGGGTCATTCCTGGTGTTCAGTGGACAAGACTGTGTTTACACATTTAATATTCCGAATTTTGGGGTAGGAGTTAAAGTGTTACTTGCCCAATAAGTGTTGAGGGAGGCTTGGGCCAATGTCAGACTGTAAAGGGAAGGTGGCTGTAGCTCTGCTCTGGCAATGGCAGTTCTGAACACACCCAGCCAGGCTGTCCATCAGTTAAGTGTATCTCCAGTGCTGAGATACCACGTAGAGGCCAAAACTTTCCAAATCCCTTTTCCAAATTTGTTTCTTTTTCACCTCTTCTCCCTGAAAGTCCGAAAACCTGAGACAGTCTTGGCTACCCCTGTAAAGGCTGGCGGACAGTGGGCTCGTTACAGCGGCCACAGGATTCCTGCTGGTGTGGCACCGTGCGGGCAAACCCAACCGCTCGGGGCACCTGCCCCGCGGAAACGGGAGGGGAAAGACCGTGAAGAGAAGGCACGGTAGGGCACGGTGAGAGACACGGACGGACAGGGAGGGCCGGGCCCGTGAGGGAAAGGGGCGTTCCCGCCCTCCCCGTCCCTCCCCTCAGCCCAGCCGCCATTTCGGTAGCGGTACGCGGGTGCACGGCGCCCCCTGGCGGCCCCGTGGCTGGCCCGGCCCGGCGGCCATGAAGTCCGTGTTCGTCACCGTGGGCACTACCAGCTTCGACGAGCTGATCGCCACCGCCCGCTCCCCGCCCGCGCTGCAGGTCAGCCGCCCGAGACACTGACACCGGCACCGGCTCCGGTTCCGGCCCCGGCCTGCCCTCGCAGGGCTGGCGCCTGCGCGCCGCGAGCTTCCCAGCCCTCCCTGCAGCGCTGCCGGGGTGTCCGAGGGGGACGGAGCCTTTCGGGGGTTCCCGCGGGGAAAGCCGTGAAGTGCTGTGTAGGAAGGGGAGGGACGGTCTGTGGGCGCGGCGTGGGAAGGAGAGGGGGGCAGGGATACCCGGGCCGGGATGGTCGGGAGCAGGGCCAGGCGCTGCGGGCCCCGAGCTGTGCATACACCTCACACACCCTCTGGATCCCCGCCGCATCCCTCATTCCACCCCCATTATCCCCCTCTTCTCCATCCCTCTCTTGGTCCCCCGACCCGGCATCTCCTCGTCATCCCGCCTCCCCACCGCCGTGATGCCCCTGTTATCCCCTCCATTCATCCCTCCCGTTCCCGCAGGCGCTGCAGAGCCGCGGCTACCAGAAGCTGGTGCTGCAGGTGGGCCGGGGCTCGCTGCCCCAGCCGCAGCCCTGCAGCAGCTCGGCCGTGGCGGTGGAGGTGTTCCGCTTCAAGGACTCGCTGGCTGAGGAGCTGCAGAGCGCGGACCTGGTCATCAGCCACGCAGGTACAGCCCCGTCTGCGTCCTGGGGCTGCTGAGGGAGCTCGTGGTGGGATGAAGTCTCTCTGGCTCAGGGGTGGGCTGGCTGCGAATGCTGAGGTCCACATTGAGCTAGAAGTGTGTTATTCAAGAGTCTCCCCTGTTTCAGCAGCAATTAGGAGGATATTTCATCTCTCAACATGTTTTTTTTTCTGTTTCCCATAGGTGCAGGTAGCTGCCTGGAGACTCTAGAGAAAGGAAAACCACTGATAGTAGTTATAAATGACAAGCTGATGGACAACCACCAGCTTGAGCTGGCCAAACAGCTTCACAGAGATGGCTATGTCCTCTACTGTAACTGCAGGTATGGAGCTGCTGTGGCCGTGCTTGCTGGACAAGAAGGTTCAGTCCATGTTACTGCAGAACTGAGAATGTAACAAGGAAATGTACATCCTTCTCTGTAACCTCCATCTGGACATTGGATTTTCCAGGGTGAATAGATTAACGCTAGGCAGTAATTTACCACTTAAGCCTTTTGACCGTGGCCTCTTCTATTTTTTTTTTTCCATTTGAGGGGACATGTATTTAGATTAAAAGATGAAGAATTCTTGGATTCAGGGGGATTTATAAATCAGATGTTATCTGGTTAGTAACTTTCAGTGCCTCTGTCCTTCAAGTACTTATTCAGGCTGCCCTTTTAACCAAACTTCCTGAATCCATCATACCCTCTGACAAAGGAGTTTCACAGATCTACTGCCTGTCACTGCAGGAAAAAAACACATTAAAAAACCCACCCCAAAATAAAAGCAAACAACACATGAAAAAATCCCACCATCACCTAAACCCCCCAGCTCCTTTTTTGAGAGTTCATCCTGACTCCTGTTGGGTTTATTTCCTCTCATGGTTTTGACTGTATCTTACTGTTTTCTGCTTACTTATGATTGACTCCACTCTAAAAATAATAGATTACCTCCAAATTGAAGGCAGAGAAAATGTAACTCCCATTACTTAGTCTGCATCTTGTTCTTTTGCCCTGCAAGCAGGATTTCATATGTTTCAGAAGAGCTTTCTGAACAGACTAGGCCTGGCATTCGTTTATATTGAGCAAGTTTCTTAAACTCATTATCTTGGTGCTTCTGTCAGCTTTGGAATTTTTATTTCTTTGTGTTGGGCAGTGCCAAGCATCTGAGCCTTATTTGCAGCCTGATAATAGCAAGGAACAGATTGACGTAGCTGTTCTTTCTGGCTCTGTGACCAGGGGAGAACTCTGCCATGTGTTCAAATAGGATGGATTTCCTCCTATGGTTTGTGAGGAAGAGTCTCAGATCTTGTTCAGTCTCCCAGCATTGCAAGCACAGAAGATCAAAACGTTTTAAAGTTGAGTTTGTCTCTGAATGCTGATGGAAGTGTGTTCTCAGCAGTGCTGCCTACGAGCCAGTGCTGGCTGGGGCCTGCTGCTCTGTGCATTCTCTTCCTTTCCATACATATCCTTATTTATGTTTCCATGCTAGGGTTATGCATGGATGAATAGAAAGAAAACTGTGTAAAATTTATTCCTAGGGGATGGATCTTTCTTCTTTAATTTTTGGTTTTGGTCTGTTTTTACAGCACTCTTGTGGAGACACTGCAGTCAATGGACTTGTCAGCTTTGAAACCTTTTCCTCCTGGACAGCCAGAAAAGTTTGCTTTGTTCCTGGATAAAGTTTTTGGGTTACAATAAACAAAACAGAGAAATAAAAATGTTCTGATAAAGTGTCTCATCTCCTACTGCAGCCTTCAACACTAAAGATACACCAACTGAAACAAACCCTCAGAGAAAATATCACTTAATATTAACTGATATTAAATGGCTTCCAATTTAGTGCCAAACTCGTTCAGCTTTATGCTTAAAAGAGCACAATGCCAATAAGGAGGGAGTATGAACTGTCTAGTTTCAGGGACAGACATATTTATATCACAAAATCTGCACTGGGATGGTAATTACAGCGATGAGGACAAGCTAAACTATGTCTTTACAGGCATGGCATATGCACAGTGGTCTCTTGACCATTTTTGACAAGTACAGGTGCAAATAAGTTTTGTTTGTTGATGTTCTGCAGATGCCTTCAGCTCTCATTTCATGTGTTTACAGAAGCACTGAAAAGAGAGCTTAGAAGTGAGAGATTTAAGCTTCAAAAGGGGTAAGAGATGTGGTGAATCCTAGTGAAAAAAAGTCACATGCTGCAAATCTGCTGCCAAACTGCCCACAGCTGCCCACAGCTGCAATTCTCCCGGGTGATCTACCCACAAAGTAAAACATAGGAGAGGAATGGGCTTGGCAATACAATCACTCCATTCACATGGTGTTACCCCACCATAACCCATCCATTTGGACTTCTGCAAACTCAGTGTTTCCTATTTAGATTATATGTAAGGAAGAAATTCTCCCCTGTGAGGGTGGGCAGGCCCTGGCACAGGGTGCCCAGAGAAGCTGTGGCTGCCCCTGGATCCCTGGCAGTGCCCAAGGCCAGGCTGGACAGGGCTTGGAGCACCCTGGGACAGTGGAAGGTGTCCCTGCCCGTGGCAGGGGGCTTGAAACCAGATGAACTTTAAGGCCCCTGCAAACCCAAGCTATTCTGGGATGCTGATCACAGCTTTCCATTTAAAGTATTGAAATTGACAACAATGTTGATGTTACATCAATTTCTTCAAGTAAATATTTTGAAAACCAAAGGGAATTTAAACTTTAAAATGTTCTTAGGTCTCTAATGCTCTAAAATTTCAGAAGTGTGTAATTGGTGCTAATTGCTCTTCCTACAAGGACATTATTAATTTGTGGGGGTGGAGGGAGTTGGTTTTGTTGTTCAAAACGATAAAATGAAACTCCTGGATTGGCCCATCTGATGTCTAAGTACATTTTTTATTTTTGAGCAAACTAAATGTACAAAGAGACATTCTAATCAAATCAAACATGAAGGACTACAGGTGGAATAAATCAGGGCACATAGTTGTGCAAGGGTCAGTTTTGCCAATCCCCAAAGTTTGCCCCAAATACTTGATTAGGAGCAACTACGAACTTCATTCCCTTAATGACTTCTATGGAGTTATTTCAAATTCACTGCTAGCAGGGGTGTCCCAGGGAATTCTGAATAACCACTGTGCTGATGTTCCCGCTGGTTATTCACAATCAGGGGTTCGTCGGGCTCCTTGGCAGGAGCGACCTTAGCCAAGGCAGGTGCGGGAGAGACGCTTCCCGCGGCTTGGGATGCACACCCACGCCGAGAGCCGGCCACCCTAAACCGGCCTAAAGTGGCTCCGGCGGGATGCGAGGGGCCGGGGGGCGGGAGCTGGGGCCGGTCGGGCCCGCAGGTGGGCGCGGTGCCTCATTAGGGCCTCATTAGCGGCGCCTCATTAGCAGCGGCCGCGTGCCCGGTACCTCGCGCCTCGCCCGCGTCTCCGTGCCCGCCTCAGCCACCCCGGCCGCGAAGATGCACAAAGGCTCCAAGAAGTACTTCGGGCAGAAGTCCTTCAGCGAGGTGGCCATGGACGAGTACCTGGGCAGCCTGGGGCTGTACCGCAAGATGACGGCCAAGGACGCCTCCTGCCTCTTCCGAGCCGTCTCGGAGCAGGTGCGCAGCCGGCCGGGCTGGTGGCAGCCGGGGCGCCTCAGGCCTGGGGTGGGCCGGGGGTGCTCCTGGAGACCCGCCCGGGTGCCCAGAGCGAGGTGCTGGCAGCGGGGATGGCTGAGGATATGTGGGAATGCGCGCAGGGATGGCTGAGGATGTGTGGGAGCCCATAGGGATGGGTGCGACTGGCTGCGGGCGCTTGGGTTCCCCTCAGCCTCAGGTGGCCCCGAGCCTCTGCACTGCCTCTTGTGGTGGCGTTAGTCTGGAGAATTTATGCCGGACGCGAGCCGTCAATTCAACTCTTGACGCCTTCTCCTTTAATGCCGCTATATTTATTTTTTTTCCCCAGCTGTTTTCATCTCAGATTCATCACGCGCAAGTTAGGAAAGCTTGTGTCTTGTTTATGAGGCAGCACCAGCCCAGGTTTGAATCCGTAAGTAGCGTGTGTTGTACAGCTGGCTACGTGTGGTTGGAAGGGGCTCGGTGGCTTAGCACTGACAACACGATGTTTTGCTATGCTTGAAAAACAGGAGAAATTACAGGGTGGCTGCTTCCTTACGTTGAGTTGCAGTTGCATACGTTTTATCTGACTTTGGTTCTGGAGTCCCCAAAAACAAGCAAGTTACTAAAACCCAAGTAGTGGGTAGGGTGAGTTGTTTGTGTAGTATAATCTCTGTGGAATGGCTGTTGCAGAATTTAGTAGGTGGGAATATTGAAAGATGGTGGGAAATTCCATAATAATTAGATAAAGTCATGGGGTTTTTGGTTGGTTTTGTCTGTGGCAGTTTGTGTGTGTGCAGTGTGGATTTGTAGGGTATTTGTGTATTTTGGGGGGATTGTGTTTTGAGGTTTTTGTATGTTTGTTTTCCCTGTAATCACATTTAAGTGCTTCATCTAATTAAGGAGGGATTTGAGTATTACTTGGACTCATGTGCTTAGTTTTTTTAGGATCTCTTGGTGTTCTCACATTGATACTCCAAAATGATTTCTGTGCTCTGTGTGCACTGCCCCCCTCAAATTCAACAGCTGGTAGCTGTTAAGTAGTGTTTAGATTTAATTTTAACTTTGCTTTCTAACTGCCTGAGTTTTTATATTTGTTTTCTTCTTTGTTTTGTTAAAAGTACGTGGAAGGCTCGTTTGAGAAATACCTAGAACGACTAGGAGATCCAAAGGTAAGCCTGATCTAAGAGTTATTAAGAGATTTAAACTTGAGGAGACTAGAACAGGAAGTTGTATAGGTAATTATTTAAAATGTGGTTATTTGAGTTTCTGGGACTTTTTAGATAGGCCCAAATATTGGGGTCTCATTTGCATAAGTAATAATAAGGGTTTATACTGAATAAATGTGAATAAACAGTACATGCATAAACAATACCAGTTTTAGTGGGGAATTTATATAGGTGCAAAGGAACAATCTCTGCAAGCTGGACAGTAAAAGTTTATTCATAACTGTAGTTCTCTAATAAAGAAAAAGCAAAATATGTGGAGTGTACCTTACGTGAAATGTTTGTCAGGCTTTGCAATCCCCTGCTTCTTTCTTTACTGTTCAAATATCTGGGTTCAAACTTCTATTTCTTTAGTCTAACCAGTAACCTTGGTAAGTGCAGCAATCTCTGAAACAAATCTGGGTTTAAAAAAAAATGTATCTCAAGTGATGTGTTGGAGCAGCTCAATCTTACTCATTTTGGTAGTTGTGACCATCCCATGTGGCAGAGCCCTTTTATCTCACTCTCCCCCAAATCCTTATATTTCAACTTTCAAGACATCAGTTGTTTTAACAAACTGAAGAGTTTGAATAGGTATTTTAATACAGTTGTTGATGTTAAGATGCCTCTGCTATCTCATGTAATCTCATAATCTTGCGTAGGAAAGTGCTGGCCAGCTGGAAATAAGTGCTTTATCAATGATGTACAAGTAAGTACCTCTTTCTTAAGGTTTACTTCGCTTTGCACTTGTTGTGGGGATTCTGGCCCTAGAACTTTCTATGGGTGAAATATGATGAGAAATGCTTCCTTAAAAAACTTCCTTAACTGGCATGTAAATGGTGCCATGACAGCCCCTGTTCCCCTAATGGGGATTAAGGGCAGGGTCAGTTTCCAGAGATGCTCGTTTGTTATCTTTTTGCTGATGTTAATCTTGAATGTCAGATGGTTTTTTTTCTAGTGGCTGAAGGCTGGAAAATAGGGAAAAACGAAGGAGCTATGTGCAGTGGAAACACTGCGGGGTTACAAGTGTGACTAAAACTCATGTAGGTGTTCTTGAAAGCTCGAGCAGTGAGGAGTATCTGCCCTACCTGGTGTACAAACACTGGTATTTATTTCAGAGGTAAAATAAAACTGTGCAGGTGCTGTTCTCTTGCTGAAAATGCTGCTATCTGTGAAAAGCAGTCTGGCTCTCTAGTGGTAGAAAATAGAAGCCTCCTTTTGCAGGCTTGTTTTGTCCCCAGTACTAAAGGAAGAACTGAAGTTTGGCAAGAATTAAGTCCCTCCACTGAGGTTCTAGTCCTTTTGCAGGGTGCCTAAGTCACTTAGACTGGATTATCTCGGTGTCTGAGCACCCTTCTGTAAGCATAAGTGCTTGAGTTAATCTGTGAGTAAATATTGTTGTCTTCACAGATAATTTTTATTTTCCCCTCAAATGGGTTTGCTCATTGGGCTATTGCTTTATGGTAGCGTTCATTTATCAGGAAAAATGCTTAGCTTGATTTTTCTGTAAACCAAGAGCTCTAAACTGCTCCCTGTAAACTTCATAACATGGTTCTGCTGCAAGTCTGCTCTTGCAAGTCTTGTTTTCCCTCTGCTTACCTAGGCGAGACTTTATTGTGTACCGGTACCCCGGGAAGCCACCCACACATGCTACCGACAATGGCTTTGAAGACAAGGTCAGTAGAAGTGAGGGCAGTTTCCTTCTGTTCCCCTGCCAGTGTGTTTTCTTACTTCTGGAGCTGGATGAGGTGTGCAGCTTTCTTCTCTGAAAAGGGAAAGTTAAGAGGAAGGGATGACTAACAAACGGATTGATTTTTTGTGATGTACAATTGATCCCAGTTCAGAATGGGAGCTATTGGAACAGCTTATCTACACCACAACTACTGCTGGGGGCAAAAGGAAGGAGCACAAAGGACAAATACTCTATATTCCCTTGCCTCTGACCCCTCTGGTGTTTTCTGGAGCGGTGTGGGTGCACAATTACGTGGCTACTTTGGGTAACTACAGTGCCAGTGGAGCTGCTGTGGTGTGGATTTCAGTGTGTGCTGCTAGATTTGCCAAGGTGGCCAGTCTGCTCCGAATCTGTGCTGCTGCAGCTGTTAACGAGCTGCTGATGAGCATTGCTGTCTTCATTTACATGTGCTTCTTTCTTCATCTGTACAGTTTCCTGTGTAGCTCAATTTAATTCCAGAATGAGCTGAGTTTAAAAACCAAGCAGCATGGTCTAAATGTGTGTTTGCCCTCCAAGGCTTTCCCATCAGAGCTCTCATTAAGTGTTGGCAGCTGCCTTTCATTACACCGTGAGTTCGGGCAGCAGCTCCTTCTGCTGTTGCTCCTCCTCACCGAGAGGAGAGCTTGTGTTGGCAGAATCCACAGAGCACACAGAATTAAGAGCCCTGGCATCTCAGCTCCCTCTGGGAGCTGCTTTTCTGGGAAGCATCCTCACTGGCAGTGTACTGACAGCTGCCTGAGGGCTTCTGCCCCTTGCAGTTGGCTGTGGTTGTGTGCCAGGAAGTTTGGTGGGACATGTTTACGTGGTGTGTCAATGCATGTGTTGTGGAAAGCATCTCTTCTGCTTCCTAAAAGCAAGGTTTTAAGGAGAAGTGAATGCTCTTCTAGTCTTTCAGGCAGAGAAGGATGGAATGTGCCTTTGACACGTGGGACAGTGTAACTCAGGGTGCTGTATTCAGTGGACTGTATTTATTTTTACCTCCCGAGCAAATGGTGGTCTTGGAAACAAACTCGTGTTTCATATTCAACACAGCAGGATGTACAGATGGGTTTTTTTTTCTTTGAATAATACAAAGTTACTTAGCGACTTTACCTAAATTCCAGTTTTGAACAGATGCTACAGCTTTTCATATTTATATTGGGAATATTTACTATTTTCTTGATGTGTTGGTAGAATAAAAGGATATCAGAATTTGGGGTTACATCATTCCAGCCCTAAAACCTTCTTTTTTTTTTTTTTTTTTTTTCCCAGATTTTACTGTGTTGTTCTGGTAACGGCCATTATGACTCTGTGTATACAAAACAATTTCAGGAGAATGCTGCCATTTGCCAGGGTAAACTTGAAATCATTTTTCTGTGGAAGAGAACTGTGTGTTTGCATATGTTTAGAGGCAGAGTTTCCGTTTTCAGGGGTAGGGAGAAGAGAGATAGAAGCTCAGTTATGGTATATTTTTATGCATAGACTCATTTTTTTATCTGTTAAATGGGTATTGGACGAAATAACTTCCAGAGGTCCCTTATTTCCAACTGAGTTACTTTATGATCCTGTCCTTAACTGCATTTCTTGTCCCTACTGCCTTGTAACAGTAGGTAATGTTTGAAGATCTGCCTGCCTTGGAATCTGCAGCAGTTCTTATGGATCTCATATTATTGAGCTTTGTATTGATTTGTTCAGCTGTATTATATGAGATCCTCTACAAAGATGTGTTTGGCATGGATGAGGAGGAATTAAGGTCTGCAGTGGAGCTGTTTCGAAGTGGATCCAAGAAGAACAGAAACAGTGCTCCTGTAGGAAATGAGGATGCAAACTTTGCTTGTCTCCATGAAAAAGTGCCCAGAAATCCACCAGAAAAGAGGTAGTGTACTGGGAAGGGGATCTGGTAAGAGGAAAGCAAAAAAAATACTTAAAAGCTGTGCAGAGGGCAACTTTTTTCCAAGGTTCTTATGAATTTTTGTGAAATATTATTTAACTCTTCTTTTCCTATGTCATGACACAAACACAAAGCTCAAGTATATCGTGGAAGAGAGTGTGCTTTCCTTGGAGCTGGGAAGTGTCACATGATTGAATATCCTCTGCTGCAGGCTCTGTTAAAATTGTGTGTTAATCTGTAAAATGACAGCTTAGTTGTAAGTAAAATTGCTCCTTATTTCATTAGAGCTTAATTTTTTTTTTTTAAATCAGAGACTTATTGCTCTTCTAAGCCTCCATAGCTCTGAAAGGCTTGAGAGCTGCCTCTGAATGCTTGCAGACACGTTGGTTTGGTGAGACCTGGCAAAGAGTGTCTTGTTGTACTTGACAGTGCAAGAATTCAATCAGTTGGGATCACCTTCATCCTTTCCTAACACAGGCAGTAGCCCTGGTTAGGGGTGGGTGTTGGAACAAGCAAAGGCCATCATGTTCTTAAAGCTTGGAAAAGGCTTGTCCTGCACTGCATTGCACCTCGCTGGTGTTTAAGGCAGAATGTACCACTTGATGGCACCATGGTGCTTTTTCAGGTTGTATGAGCAGTTGGTGGTGTTAATCCTAGTTAGAAATCGTGTGTTGTAGCTTTTGTAATCTTATTCTCCATTTTTCAGACTGGATGACTGGGATGGCAATGATACTGACAATCCACAGGAAACCAAGTTCAAACAAGGCATTGAAGAACAAAAGGTTTGGCAGTTAGGAAAAATACCTTTATAGCTTGCTTTTGGGGGTTTTATCTGTTTTATGATGTTACCCTTGTTCGGGCTAAATGCTCTTTACCACTTTCTAAAAATGAATTTTTGGCAAGTGAGTGGCTTATTTTTTCCATCTACTTGTCTTCTGGTTTTGCCCTTGAGTTTCTCTTAAATTGGAAATGCTCTTTTCTTTACTGAAATTCTCTAGTTCTTCTCTAGCTGATTTTTTATTTTCCCCAAAAGATGGAGCTTAGCAGATGTTTCCTGGTTTGCCATTTGTTTTTCCCAGAAGATAGTTTAAATTGGTTCACTTTTGTCTTGACCATAGCATAAATTGCTTCAGAGTACTTTTACAAACTCTACAGAAATAGAGTTTTCAGGTACAATAACTGAAATTATCATCAAATTTTCAAGCTGTGGCTTCATTGGTCTGGTTGGCTTCCTTTGAGTCTTTTTGAGTACAGAACATGCCAAGTGTTATTCTTGAGCCTGTTCTGCTTTCCAGAGTCTGTTTGCTCAGCACCTGGGAGCCTGAATCTGTTTTTATACTATTGAGTCTTAATTTCCACTTCCACTGTATTTCCCTAAAAACTTTTGGAAAATAGCATCTGTACATTTTAAAATGGTGCACAGATGCTGGCAGGATGGAGACTGTGCTGAACACATAAAATGCACTTGTTAATGCTCCATTCCAATTTTCTTTTTAGCCTCCAGAAAATCCTCCAAAGATGCCTGTTCCTTACAAAGTGTTAAAGGCCCTGGACTCTGCCATCTATCGAAATGTGGAGTTTGATGTTTGGCTGGACAGCAGAAAAGGTATCTTTGGAAAGGGGAAAGCCAAAAAACTCTTCCTGTACTAGTCTTAGGATTAAATTTGTGGATCTGAGTCCTGTCACCTGTTTCTTCACAGCTGAAATGTGAAGGAGACAGGTGAAGCCAGCAGATAGCTGTAGGTAGGACACGTTCTTGGCTTCCTGTCTGCCATTCAAAGTACAAAATACACAGCTTCTGATACTGTATAATGGTACAAGGTTGCTAAAAATCTGATCTCTGCTACTTATTGACTGTATACAGGAAATAGGAGGATTCAGAGCAGAGCACAGAACTCTGTTGCCATTCTGTTGTATTGGAAAGCATTCAAACGTGAGAGTTTTTGTTACAGCATGTCTGCAAAGGCTTCTTTTTAGAGCACAATTCTGGCCTCAGAATTGTATAATAATGAAGATCTCAAATTTAGCATTGAGATCTGTCAGATGAGCTTTTCTCCTGCTTCCCAGCCCTCCTGGGCTTGAACATTCTGCAGAGATTTCATGGTTCCTGTGGCTTGGGAAAGGTTGGCTGCTTTTTGGCATTCACTGTGGCTGATTTGTAAAGCAAGAAGTTACCAAGAAAGGTAAGTTTTTTAATGATACTTGATGTCTGACCCAAAGTGCTTTGCATGCTGAAGAACTCCAGCATTTTACCACTGTGTAATCAGTAATGAGGATCATTAAAATTCTTGGAACAGAGTGTGGTAACCAATTATCTGTGTAGAATACTGACGTGCAGAGAAGCCAGGCAAGGAACAGAGGTAAAAAAAGCTGAAATCCAACAGCAAGAAGACTTCAGGCAATGTTAGCTTTTCCTGGATGACATTTCATGTTTGCCAAGCACCACCGTGACTCTGGCAAGATAAGAGATGTCCAACATTCTTAATTCTAGGATTTGTATTAAATGCAGGATTAGCTCTGTGCCACCACAGAAGCTGCAGTGTTGTAGTCGTGCTGCCTGCTGCATTATCTGCCTGTTACTGGTCTCGTGTGACTTAGCCTGGTTATGGTCTATTATAAGAACATCTAGAGTTACTCCACTGTTACTATGGGGACTGTGCAGGTATGCACAGGAAGTATTTAACTTAGTTGGCCTATAAATCACAGTTGGATGCTGTCATAGAGTACTTGTAGCATATGTGAAGAAAGAACAGTAGCTTAAAGGCTTTTCCCACCCCTTTCATTTATTTATTCATTTCTTTTTAGAACTTCAAAAAACTGACTACATGGTGTTTGCTGGGAGACAGTACTATTTAGGAGACAAATGTCAGGTTAGTACTCAAAGGAGCCCCAGTTATGATAAACTGTTAGAACTACTTTAAATGGACTGTGATAAACCATGAAATCATTTGATTTCACAGAATTTTCTAGGGCTTGTCTCATTCTCATCCTTGTAGATGTTATTTTAAAAGTAATTTCTTTCTAAAATGTACCTTTAAACTTGGTAGTGAGATAGAAACGTAGTTCAAGAATTAAGTGTAAACCAGTTATCTGCATTCTCTGTTTGTGAAAGCTCCAGGCAGAGCTCAAAATGTGCAGGGGGTGCTTTTGATGTAGTTGTATTTAGAATTTTCACTTGGGCTAAGCTGGATAGTCTTACCTTTCTCAACAGTGAAGTAGCAAAATATTTTTATAAACTAAAAAGGGAGGAGTAGAATGATCTGGACAGAAGATGCTGAAAGGAAAGTCAGTTTTCTTTGTATTGTGATATTGTAGGTAGTGAGGGCATATTTTTTTTATCACTCTCTAAGGTAGTGCTGATGATTCACTCAGTGACTTGTTTCTCACTGAGCAGAGCTTTCCTCTTCCTACTTTATCTTCTGTTCTCCTCAAGTTCTTAAGCAGCTGTCTTCCTTGGTACTTATCTGCTGGGCACAAGGGACAAAAATACATTGGGGAGCAGGTATCTTGCCTCTCAGTTGCTCACAGAACTGATTTGATTTCTTTTTATCCTCCCTGAAGTTAGTACAGTGCTCTTTATTTTGCTTGCAGTTTTGAAGAAGTAGTTGAGACTCCTGGGCCAACTCAGTAACATGGGACTGGCCCAGGAGCAGCCTTTGCTATGAGTGGTTTGTAGGCAATATTCTGATGCAGTTTGGATTATTTTAGAGCTTCCCTCTTTCTGTCTCCAGGTATGCCTGGAACCAGGAGAGAAGTATTACAATGCTCATATCCAAGAAGTTGGACAGGATAGCAACACATTGACTGTATTTGTTGAGGAGCTGGCAGAAAAGTAAGCAGTCTGGTGTTGACTTCAAGTTTAAACACTTTCTGATTGAGGGGTTTGGTTCTCCTCTTGGATTTCTACTGACCAAAATCATTGTTATAATGCTTTCTGTGAAATCCTGCTGCTCTTCTTCACTGGAATGTAAAAAGTGATATTTGCAGCTTGGGCTTAATTCAGAGAGCAAATTGCCCTCTGCTGTTGGGTTCCTTTGGAGTTTTTATGTTGTACCCCAGCAACAAAATAATTGGCATTTCTGGTGAATCTAATCACTTTCTCCCCCTTGCTGTTCAGTCATTCACCCTCCTCCAAAGCTGGGATTGACAGCATCCTGTAAAACTTCTGTGTTGTCCCATGCTTTTAGGTGTATCCCAGAGGCATACAAATGCAGGCAGGGGAGAGAGACTTGACCCAGGAAGTAAACAGTGTTTAGATTAAAGCCTAGCTTGTCTTTTTTAATTAAACCAGTAGCAGTAATGTGGGCTTGGCACCAGAGAAACAGATGATTTATTGTCACAAACTATTTTCTTCTGTGGTGGTGCTGCTTCAGCTTATGTTGTTGTGCAGAGTGGGGCACTGCTAAGGTGGGTGTCCTTCCTGCAGGCACACAGTTCCTTTGGCAAACCTAAAGCCAGTGACACAAGTGGCTCCTGTCCTTGCTTGGAATATGGCTCACAACAGAAGAGGAGGAGCCTATCAGAAAATAACAGGTGGACACCTCTCAGGAATAGGTTTGTACAAGGCTTCCAGAAGCATTCCTTCCCAGGGGAGGTGCTCATGACAGCTATAACTGTAGCAGTCTATTGATATTGGAAGTGACTTAATTCACCCTGGGATATAAAACTTGGCCACTGTGGGGGTTTGGTGTAAAGTTATCTTTCAGACAGAGATGAATTTGCTTTTGCAGAAGAGCAAATCCATTGAAATACAGAGCAAATTGGGTATTGCTCAGAGTTGCCCAGAACAAATTTGCCACTTGAGAACCATCTAAAAAGACATGTCAGTGAACTGGAGAGCTTGTCTAAATGGCATTAGCAGAAATGCATGGACAGACCAGGGCTTCATCAGCCACTTAAATATAGATTCTATTTAATTTGAACAAGGAGTTGAGGTTTTTTACTTCTATTTTATAAATAAATGCAGCCTTCATAGAGAGATTTTAACACTGAGTACTGGTTGGATCAGCTGAAGCTGGGAAGGTACTCCCGTGTCAGATGCTTGTATTCTCATCATGCAGAATGCCTGCTTGATCCTTCTAAAGATGGGTCTGTAGTTTCCATATTTACAATGCACCTTTTCTGGAATGGGCCAGTGGCTTTCTTTTCTATGGGTCTCAATACTAAGTCTTTATCATTTGAGAGCATAGCTCAGATTTAAGGTGTAAATCTCTCTTTCCTGTCCTCAATGGAAACTGCAGACATGGATATGAAAACACGGAAGAGGATGCTGAAGAAGGTCCGTGGGAAGGAAGTGTTCATGGCAGTGGTGTACAGCAGGGGACAGCCAGTGCTGCCACCCCGGCTGCAGCACAGTGCTCCTGCAGGGCGCTTCCCTCCCATCCCCTGCTCCCCGGGAGGGGCAGGCATGGCCCCCTACAAACTCTATCACCAGCAGAATCCCCCCAGACACCACCGGGAATCCGGGATGCCGAGGTAGGAAGCTTTGGAAGCCTGAGTTGGCCACTTGTTTTCTGTTCACTCCTGCCGCAGGCTGGTTAGGAGACAGTTTGTGCTGCCGAATAGGTAAAACTGCAGCTGGGAGGCACCTTCTGGGAATTGCACCTTTTCCCCTTTAAACTCAGGGGATCTGCCTGATTTATTTCTAGACATGCTTGGTCCTCAAATAGCATTGTACCCCATCCCAGGGAAGAGAGGCTGTCAGAGCTATGATAACTTCACTTGCAGGTCTTGATCAGTGACCACAAACCTCTTCCACCAAAAATTGCTCTACCAGGCATGGGGCAGGAGAGTGGGGCATGAATCTCTTTGCAGCACAGGTGGTTTCTTGTGGCTATTCAGGAAAGAACCAGGTTAAAATGTAGCAGGTGGAAGTGCAGGTGGTGGTGATCCCTCTCTTGTTCCCCAAGCTCGTACAGCCGCCGGCCGCTGCAGTGTGTGAGCAAGGAGTGCCAGTACGGCTTCGTGGCAGCGGCTGCAGAGGAGCCCCGAGAGCCAGAGGAAACTGTAACTTTCTGTGAAATCCAAGGAGATGATGACACTGCTTTTCCTGCTCTGCCTGTGAGTTACGAACAAAGGGTAAGCTGAAGCCTCTCAAAGAAAGAAGAGGAGGGGGGAACTAAATGCATGGTGATTCTTTACCTAAATGTACAGCAGCTTTTTTGGTTTTCTTGGAATAAGGTTTAGCAGTGAATGCATTTTTGAGAATGGAAGACTGAAATTAGTCTAGTCTTTGCAACCTCACTAGCAACACTTGTTTTCTTTTAAGCATATTTTCATAAATACAGTCATGTTTCTCCTTCCTCTTGAAAACAAGATCCTTTTCTCCTGTGTATTTCTTGTCTAGCTCTAAATATTGTGGGAGAGAGCTTTTCACTTGTTTGCCACGCTATAATTTATCATTTGGGTAGCAAGATTAAGCAACTAGATAGGAAAAAATCCAGGCCATCACTATCAATTTGTAGTTGTGATGTTTTGGATTAACATGTTCCTGACACAGTTTCTTCTGCTACAGAAACAGGAAAAAATTACAAACCTTGACTTCTCTTAAGGCAGTCTTTTTGTTGAGTTGTAGATAAAGTGGCAGAGTGTATTCTTAAAGTTGAAAATGCTTTTTTTTTTTTTTCTTTATTTGTAGTCTAAACCTAGTTCAAACCTGGGTGTGCTAAGAAAATCAATTTATACATGGGTATCTGGATGGGCAAACCGATTAAAAAAGCTTTTAAAAAGCTGGTATGTTTGAATTCTTTTGCTATGTTAAAGCAGTGAACTTAAGTAGTGTTAGACTTATATTTAAATGAGGGACAGAGATTGTGCTTAGGGCTGTTCCAGCACGAGGTTTGGTTTTTTTTTTGTTTTTTTTTTTTTGCTCTGATGTACTAGATCGCTAATCTTTGCTCTGATTTTTCCTCCAAGAGTGCCAAGGAATAAGGACATATTATCCTGCAATTTCTTTTTTCCAACATGAAATCAATACAGCTCAGTGGCTTTTTCTCCCCCTTGCTAGACTTGCCTGCAGCTCCTAATGAATAGGTTTTCATGTTCATTCAATGACTTTGTTACTGTCAATGCCAAAGCTTTTTCTCTGTCTCTTCCCTGTCTTTTTTAGTAAAGGGATATGACATTTCCTGGGGAAAGATGCATCTCACAGAGGACTCTGCCATGCTGCTAGAGGCCTGGTGGGAGAATCTTCTGACTTGCCACCTCTGCTTCAACCTTGGAAATCTTTCAAGCCTCTCTGAGTACTTTATGGATCTCATAGTCACCAGTGTCTTCTGAGGAGAGTTTTGAGTGTCACCTTAGCCATCACAAAGGAGTGAATCAAATTCTTTTACTCGAGCATCTTAATCCAATATTCCTCCTTCAGAGAACTAACCTGTTAAACTGGGGTGCAGCTAAAGACTGATTTCAGTGCTGAGACAAAGGGCATGTAAAACATTAAAGGAGTGCTCTGGGCAACCTTGGGGTGTGCTGCTGTCTGAAATAGTCAGGGTTGCATGTGTGGGGCAGCCTCGTGCAGAAAGTGCTGTCTGTGCCAGCAGCCACCTTTTGGTTCCACTATTTGTTACTGAAGATGATCTTTCTTCATGATGATCAGTGTCTGGATGAACTGATCTGCTGTTGGTATGGGGGGAAAGCTCTAGAATGAGGAATGCACTAATCCATGCTGGGAGTAGCAGCCTTGTCTGGGATTTGCTCCTTCCTTTGCAGCTTTGGTAGAGCTTGGGATAAAGCTGGCTGAGTTCTGGGAGGGAGCAGCATGGCACAGGACAGTGGTAGATCTTCTGAATTGCCTTAGGTATGCAAGGCAGAACAAAAGGAAGAGGAAATGTTTGTTGCATTGGAGTGGACACACAGATGATGCTTCTTCTAGTAAGCTTTGGTGGTAGCAAGCTGAGTCTGGCAGCCTGGTTCTGTGTGTCTGTCTATAGAGCATGGAAAGGTTTTAAATTATTTTTAATTGCATGCTTCTGACTTTGCCTTTCAGAGCCACAGTAGCCCTGCTCCCATTGTCCATGGCCGAGGGGCATTTTGGGCAGCAAGGAGAAGTCCAAACTCTGTTCCCTCTAACAAGCAGACCCTGAGTGCCTTAGAGGAGGAGGAAGCAGCAAGTGAAAATGGTGGGTTCTTAGAGGATTAATAGGCCAAAAAAAATACTTAAGAGATTGCCAAGGTGCTTTTCCTTGTCCAAAGTAGGTTCCTTACATCTCCTAAAGGAGACAAAGTGAGACGATACTGAAATCAAATTAGTAACGGATGCACTGAAATGCAATTGCAGTAACTCCAGCTTTAAGCTTTTTTGCCCCCCTTTTTTCTCCCCCTGAATCAAAACTTCCTGTTCTCCCTTCCTTGTAGGGAAATTCCATGAGGAGTATATTTATGCACCTCCAGGTAAGTAAAAGTTCAGTTTTTACTGATAGAACACTTGGTGAATGTAATACACCCAATTAGGAGCTTTTTACAAGTTTCTGAAGGATTAGATTTAATGCAACTCTTTTCAATTAATTTTGCCTGTGCCCTCCAGATCCCAACTGTGAAACTGCAACAGTGTTTAGTTCAGCAGAACCTACAGCAAACTTGGTAAGTTTTACTCACAGTCTGTTCAGATTTGAGATCCTTGAGGTGTGTGGCATTCTTCATGGAAACTGTCCTTGGATGCATAGTAGGCCAAAGATTTAATAAAGGAATGCTGATTTCATTTATATGTTCACCCTGCTTTTCCTCCCTGAATGTTGAGTGTTTTATCTGAGTCTGCAAGTACAGTCTGAATTGCACTGGATACATTAATGATTTTCCACCTGTCCCTCTGCAGAGAGAGAGTGGTTTTGAGTGCTGTTTACTTTCCTTTCTCTATTCCAGACAGCACTTGCTTTTATGAGGCCACCCTTCATGTTATGTTCCAGTTAACCTTAGTCCTCCACTGTGGGACTGGAGAGATCTCATCTGTGATAGAATTTACCTTGGAATTTTAAAGTTTTTTTTAAATTTGAAACTAAATCTTTAGTCACCTGCTGCTCCACAGTGGGTGTCAAAGTGGCTGAGCATGCCAGAATAAAACTCTTTAGTTGAGCTACAAAAGACACTCTGGGTGTATAGTTCATAAATTAAAAAAAATAAGGGTATGGTGTGTGTGCCTTGTGGCTTCTTTGCCACTGAAATGGACCATGCTTTGCTTTGGAATCCCTTCAGGAAGAAGGGCCAGTCTCAGTGTCACCTCAAGATGAAGTGGCTTCCTACAGCTATCCCCAGAAGGTAATGTCTGGTACCCTGAGTTGTATCTCACCCTTCATTGTGGTGGCCCTGTGCAGAGGTAACCACTCTACTTGGACTGTGTCAGTTTGTGGGGACCCCTCCCAGGCTCTGGCAGCAGAGAATGCAATTCCCTGCAAATACAAGCAAAACAGAAGATGCCTTGCAGATCTCTGCAACTCTAAACTGGTATTTTCAAGCCAATTTTTAGAGAGTTTGGATAGTTAGTGCCTTTACAGCTAGGATTTACAAGATGCATTTGTGTGAAGTGAGAAGTTTTGATGTGGTATTTTCATAGTCTTTGTCAAAGCCAGTTGCAGAGGCAGACTGTCAATACTCTTGACTCTTTTCCAGGTGTTGGTGAACTCTGTAACAGTTTCCACCTCCACAGATGTTTATACTGCTCCAGCTACAGGTGTCTCTTCAAATTCTGCTGCCTCCACTCCAGCCAGTGTCATAACAGCAGCTCCCCCACAAACAGCAGTTCAGCCTGTCATAGTATCTCCCTACTCTGTGGGGAGGCCAGGTAGAGTGTACAGACTGCAGCTGTGGACTTGGATTTCCAAGTTTTCAGTTACCTTTTCCCCTCCCTTCCTCCCCCCCATCCAAAACAAGTGTTAAAAGGCTTTTTTAAAAAAAGTGTCACTTGCTTTGGTTTACAATTACATAGTTGTAACTTGGCTGCTGACTTCTTGTTTTGAAGGGGCAGTTGCCCTTGAATTTTTATGGTAATTGGAGGTCTCAGCTTTGGCTTCCCTCCTTGCCACCTCTAACCATTAATGTCAAGTGTTTGCTAAAAAATTCTTTTCAGAAGGCAGAAGTTCAGTGCAGCCCCCTTCACCTCCCCTTTCCTCAGCTGATTTTCCTCTTGAGTTGAGGTAGTAAAGCCTCTAGAACACTTATCACTTCTAGGAGAGTCACTGGCTGTGGTGTTTCAGGGTCCTGTTTATCTTTGTGACCCTTGGTTTATTCTGTGCAAGGAGATCAGTTTGTGGGGAGTCACAGGGTGCACTTGCCAACTTAGGTGCTGCACCTGCTTTGCTCTTGGAAAATAGCTATTAAAAAAAAGTGCTGTTTTCCTTCTTGCAAAGAGCACTTCTGCTGTCTTCTATAACTTTTCATTTAGCATCTAAAAAATCTCCACCTTCCATTCTGCTCAGTTCTGTCTCGCTTTTCTTATGTCTTTTTTTTTTCCTACTCGGAATGAGAGTTTAGTCAGCATGGTTCTCAAATCTTCTCTGTCTGCTCACTGGTGCCAACCTGCTGTTGTGTTAGAGGTGTGGGCCACCTAAATGAATATTTAGCAGTTTGTCTGTCTGTCCAGAAGACTTTTGTCCTGACATGTCTTGAACCTTCCATTGTTTTTGTGGGTTTACTGTCACGCTTCTGAGGACTTAGTGATTAGTCTGTTCTATTGTTCTCTTACATAAATGTCTGTCCTAGAAGTCTGGCCTGCCTTCTAAGAAGAAATGATTGAAAAAGATTTTTATTTTTTTCCATTAACTGGGATACACAGCTTGCAGATAGAAATGCAGTTAAGGCTTGAGAGATTGAAACCCTCCCATCTAGTTTTAAAACGTCTTCTGGACACCTTTCAAAGTGATTGCTAAATAGAATTTTGTTAGAGCCCGTATTTAGGGGCGCTGAGGTGTCAAAGTACATGATGACTTGTGTAACTTAGCACCTTGCTTGTTTGACATACCATGGCAAAGTTGACTTTTTGGGTGACATTTGTTTCCTTCCAATTGTAGCAGTTTCTTCGGTGCCGTTCCCAATTTATTCAGCTCCTCTTCCCCCAGTGAGTGAGGTGGGAGAAGCCAGTGCTGTTCTTCCAGCTTATTCTTGTGATCCCAGTGGCAGTGATCTGCCTCGAGGTAATGATGATGTTTTGTGCTTTTACTCCTGCTGCTCTCCAGCACACTTCTGACTTGTGTTCTCCTTGGAAGCTTAACAGAACACCAAGTGAGAATGCATAGTGAGAAGGAATGGCTCTCTGCAACTCGCAGGGAGTGAGAAATAATATTATAGATACTTATGCTAAAACATTTTCATTCCCAGTTTTGAACAGAAAGTTTGTATCTGACTCATAAAATATGTGATTACTGCAGCTCTAGACAGCACCCTAAATAAATGAAAGCCCAGGGAGAGGGTGCTTAGCCTATATCATACTTGTTTGTGGCAGTTTTCACTTTTCTGATAACTGATTAAAGCAAGAATTGTGTATTATAACTTGTCCTGTTGCACAGTTCAGTGGGGTATTGTGGTAGTTTTCCTTTATGGCTCCAAGATGTAATTCTGTGGTATTACAAGCCAGGGCTGAAGTGTAGGGTCAGCTTGTTCCTTGGGTGTGTAGCTTTGTCACACACACTGCCATCAGCTGGGACAGTGTTTAAGGTCCCTGTCAGCTGTTGAGCAGTGAGAGTGCAGAGACCAGGCACTGCTGCCATGCTCTGCCTGTGCCCTCAAATCCAAGATTTGTTCATCTTGGCTGTTGTGTTTCCCCTTCCCTGCTGTGGTACCATCACTCTGAGTGCTCCCATGCATACATCAGAGTTCCTGCTTTCCAGCTTTAGTTGAATGCCCTTAACTGAGGCTTTTCCCCATTTGGGAGAATGGGGTGTTAAGGGTGCTAACAGGAATCTGGAGTGGATGTGGATTAGTAACCTCTCCAGACCCTGCCTGGAGCTCTTCAACTGACTCAGTCCACATCACATTGGGCCATGTCCTTGGCACAGACTGCAGGAATTTTAAAGGTTGCTAGTTAATGAGGAATTGCATGTAGCATTTATGTTACACTGCTGGAGTATGATCTATATGACCTTTAAGTTAAGAAACACAGCAGGTTTGGAGTAGGGCACGGTGAAGAATGTGGGTGTTCTTGATCTGGAGTTGTGTGTGCTTTGCTAAAGACACCAGGCCTGGTATAGGTGTGGAGCAGGACTCTCAATTGACTGAAATCCTGGATCTGGGAAGAAACCCTGCTGTGGGCTCTAGCATTACCTGTCGTACCTGCATTTATTCCAGTCTTCATAGCATCTTGTATCTTGTTTCAGTGGCATTTAGGATTGTGGAGTGTGTTTATTAACACAGTGATCTGAGGTGTCCTGCCCTTGCCTGGTGCCTTGCATTTGAAGAAGCTGCTGATAAAAGACTGCTGGATATTACTGTGTTCTAGAAACACTGTGTTCAGTACTGGCCAGAGCTTCCCATCAGCACAGTAAAAACTCTTATCTGGAGATGAGATTTTTGTCAGAAGTCAATATGGTCTTTATATTTTCATGTCAGGATGGGTAACTTGTTTTGGTTTAGCTGTTGCTTCATGAGGTTGTCACATTTTACTGCAGATGGACTTGATTTCCAGACATCTAAAAGAGGAATATAAACAAAAACTGGTCTCCTACTGTACTGGCTTTTGTTCCAGCATTCCACAGACATCAGTATTTCCAGTGTCAGTTTGTCACTTCAGTCTCCCAGCAATTCTTTTGTACTGTTATCACTGCTATGGAAGCAGCTGTTTCATTCAGCTCGTATGCTTGCTTTGCATAGATTTGCATAAACAATTGAAGAACAAATTTGGATTTTAAAAAAAACCACCAACTTTTTCCAGATGTAGATGGAATTTCAGCTAGAGACTAAGAAGCTTGTGTTTGTGCAGGCTTTTGGGTTATTTTTACTATTTTACTGACTGTGCTCAGTGCTAGAGCCAGACCACCAACACTTCCAGGACTGAGGAAGGATCTGTGTGCATTTCCTAAAACAGCTGCATGGATTGCTGCCCTGATAGATGGGCTGAACAGTAAAAAAATTGAGAACTGGCAGCAGCAACAGAGGAGAGGAACAAATCCACGTGCATTTTAAAATCCTGGTTTGCTTTGCTGATGCTTTTGCCTTCCTGCAGCAAAACACCAACACAAAGTGCCACAGAGAGCAGGGCTGGGGAAGGGTGGGAGATGAGAGGGCAGGGAAGCACTGTAGAGCCAAGGCCTGGTCTAGGGCAGGGTGGATAATTTGTGAAACTGGAATAAGGTAACTCTGGAGGTGTTGCTAAGCTGAATCCCTTAGTAGCTCCTTCTGAGTTGTCTCCCTGCTTTTCCTTGGCTTTTAGTACAGCTGGGAACTCAGTCTGTGCTGTGGAATAAATTTGCTCTTCTTGATCTTTCAAAGTAAATCTGTGTTGGAATTGGAAGAAATCAGTTCTTCTCATGCACAGTTCCAGAACTGCATCATGGGATTAAACACACACTTTCTTTTTTTTTTCCCCACCCTCCTTTCAGTGGGTCAACTTTAAAGGTTTAAAGCTGCTTCACAGTTTTTTGGACAGTTGGAAATGTGTTTCCAAGTTTAAAACCCCGTTGCTTTGGGAGAGAGGTTTCAGAGTTCCTTCACAGACCTGGGACTGTTTCTCAGCATATCATTTACTTGGCTGGGGACAAAGGGTTCAATACAGGGAAGACAGAAATAAAAGGCTTCAAGAAAGCTGGGAGCTGAGTACCCTTGTGAGGAAGGAATATATTCCTTATTCCTGCCTCCATTGAGCTTGGTATAACAATTGGGGGTCCTGAAATTTGCTGAGAAGGTCTTAGGATTGCTCTGTGTTAGGTCCTAGTTGCTTAGGCAGTGAAGACTTGTAAAAAAAAAAAAACTGAGTTATCACTAGAGTAATCAAGATGAGTAAACCAAAGTTAAAGCTCCTGTACTCACTGAATTAAATAATAAATTGATCAGACAAATGCTCTGCCATTGCACAAACATCTAACTGGATTTAGTTAAAAAGATAAAACTAGTTTAACAACTACTTCTATTCAAGATACATTCTTTACCCTTGAAGTTTTAAAGAAAAAGAAGTGCTGAAATACTGTTATTTCTTAAGTAAGAATAACTTAAAATAAAATGTTCTTAATGGAAGTTGCTTTTGCTTCTTGGTTTATATTCCTCTGCTCTTTAATGTCATATCCTTTAATTTCAGATACAAAGGTCTTGCGGTATTATTTTAATATGGGATTGCAAGTAAGTGCTTTTAAAATGAATATAGCAAATTGCCTGTAAAAACTGCTGGGATTCTTGACAAATGTACTGATGTATTCAAAACTTCCAAGTGTCCTAAATGTGCATTCTGTGCACTGGACCATTAATATGGATAGACTTCCTTGGTGGAGGTTAAAGCATGGCTCAGGAAGTGAAGTTCTAACTCAAAATGTGAAGTACACCATAATAATTGTTTGACTGTGGGTTGTGGTGGTGGTTTTTTGGTTTTACTTTTGGTTTGGGGTTTGGTGGTTTTTTTGTTTTTGATAGTGGATAAATACTCTTTCTATGAAGAAAAAGGAAGAACCTGAGGCATTCTTAAGAGAATTTGTGTACTTAGATAAGACATCAAAGACCTTCGAAATGCATGGATGGAGTCTCCTAGGACTTGTGCTGCTGAGCTCAGGCTGGTTTGGCACCAGTACCACTCTGTGTTCTGCTGAGGAGTTCTCTGTAGCAGTACTCATGGGCAGTGTCAGTGCTGCTGCTCAGGGAAGTAAAAAGGAGAATGTGAGCTCCTTCAACTGAAGAAATATGGGGAAAAAAAATCTCTAAACATGATTAATTTAATAAGTGGGAGTCTTCTTCCTCTGTAAAGACTTCTGACACAACAGCAGTGTGGCTGTTGTTGCAGGTACTGCAACATCTTTCCTGGTAGTCTGTATTGGTTTGATGGGTTTTTTGTTTGTCTTAAGGGCTAGGAAGGAAAAAACCTAGTTTTTTCCTAACTTTAGATCAGAAAGTAGCAGTGATTTGGAGAAGCAATGGCAAGTCTGTAGCTGTGTGCATGACCATATTTTTCCCTTTCCTCCAAGTATTGCCATCAGAGCTGTTGGCCTTCCACGATGTACGTGCAGCCAGTGCTGCCTCCATCTCCAGTAGAAGTTTACCCAGCATATGCTGAGCCAGCTCCTGTCCTGGATCAGTCAGTGCCTCAGTTCTTCCCTGATGCTGGGCAAGCTGAAATCCACCAGGTTCCCTTGGAGGCACCAGCAAATGGTTTGTATTTGAGTAATGCTGTGCTCATGCTCGTCAAAGCCTGCATTAAAAGGCTAAAGTGTGCGAATGTGCTTTTTGTTCTGTTTTTTCAAGGTAACTTCCAAAACACAGAGCCTCCACCCCTGTCCTATGGGCCAGTGTATTACCCAGTGGTGTCAGAGCCCTTCAGCCAGCAGCCTCTGCCTGGCTTTGACTCGGTGGTTCCTGCCTATCGCTACATTGGGACCTGGCATCCTCTAACTCCTCCCCATGGCAATTCCCCACCCGTGGCTGAGGCTGGGAGCTCAGGAGCACTGCCCCAGGTCGGCTACATGGCCTCCCCAAGCCCTGCACCTCCTGATGCCCCTCAGGGAATGTAAGTCTGGGGGCTCCTTCTTGGGTTCTCCTCTCTTGTTCACCAGCTCTTGTTAATACTGTTTTGTAAATGTTATCCTCTCTTCGAGGGTTGAGTCAGTTGGTCAAGCTGTGTTCAGGTTTCATGTTTCTCTTTAGGTTTATGCTACTGATAGATGGCAGGATGTTGCTTTAGTTGATTAGAAAAGCATAGGAGAGAAGTACTGTAGTGTAGGGAACAGTTTGAAATGGAGTATAGGAAGTATGGGGAAAAACCTCCTGTGACTAAAGGCATGTTGTGTATCTGTGAGGGCTTGCATTAAACTCTGAAACACCTGGTTCTTGCTGCAGCACTGAATCAGGCTGCCATCACAACTCAGGTAAACACTGGGCAGAGGGTCATTAGAGGGGGATAATAATGTTTAAAGTAAGTTGACTTTGTCAGATTTTGTGAAACAGAGCTGCTTTGCCTCTAGTGGTCACATCTTTGTCATAGCTGTATTTCTTCTGTCTGACTTCATAGTGCATAGGTTTCATGGCTGTGGAAAGTGTAAGAAAAATGTTTTGATCTGTTGTATATTGTTGTATATTTGTAAGATTTGTTTTGTGAAAGCTGTTGCACATATGGTGGTGGTTAATTTGCACTGGCAGCACAAAATAAAAGCATTAAACACGTGAAAATGAGTGGTCATTTATCACTTGGCAGGTAATGCTCCTGACAATTAGCTATCCCACAGTCTGGACTGAAGAAATGCAGTTGTTTGGGACAAGGCAGTTCCAACCTTCTGTGTGAAAGCAGCAAAAGCTTTCAGCATGGAAATGGAATAATTCCTGGTAATTGCACCTTTTCCCCTCTAAACTCAGGCACAACATATGCTTGGCCTTCAAATGGCATTCCACACAAAATTTAAATCACCTCTACTGGCCCATTCTACTGGTTGGTAATTTTTTAAAAATAATTTTTCCTTTTTGTATAGCTAGGTGGTGGCGAAAAGGGGATTAAGTGCAGAACTGAGGAGGGGGGGAAAATTGTATATCCTTTGGTATGCCTTTTAAGTAATCCTGGAAGCAAAAGCATAGTAGGGAAAAGTGAGTTGTTACATATTTGTCTTAAATTCATGCAGCACTGTTAGGTGTTGATAATGTAATTCTTTTGGGGGAGGGCTGCAAGCTCAGCTTTTAGTTTGTCTACCACAATTTCTAATCGCTGTACATTTAATTTGGCAATTTAATAATGGCTTTTCAAGATGGAGCAGCCAGGTAAAAAGTCAAAGCGAGATGAAAATGACGCTTGAATAGCTAATTTGATTTTTGAACTGCTGTACTGTTTTTAAAACAAAACATTTACACAAAATTATTTATGAAATAATGGGTGGCCTTTGTATTTCTGCCTCTGGAGGAGCACTTGACTTGCACAGATGGTTTTAGGAGAAAATACCATGAGGGTTTTTTTCTGTTTCTCTGAAGAAGCATTCACTAGCCTAACCTCTTAAAGGAACTAGTAGTGCCTGTGATTTATTTTAAGGACTTTAAAGTGGCATTGACCTAAGAAGTACAGTGTCCATGCTGGAGTCATGGAGTGTTTCCACCTCAGGCTCAGGTGCCATCTGTCATATCCTAAGCACTGAAGGGAATGGAATATCTTCCCCTTCCAGATTTGTGTTGGTTTTGCAGGGCCTGGTTTTTGGTAGCAAGGGGGACACAGAAGTGACTCCTGTGAAAATTTGTGGAAGCTTCCACCGTGTCTGGCAGAGCCAGTCCCTGATGGCTCTGAAGATGGACAGGCTGCTGGCCAAGACTGGGCCAGTGAGAGAGGTTGGTAATGCCTCTGTGATGGCAGATTCAAGAAGAAAATCAAAACAAAGGGCATGTGGTTTTTCTTCTCAGAGAAGAGGAGGAGCTGAGAACATTTGAGGGAAAGAACATGGAGACACCAAGGTCAGTGGAGAAGGAGGGGCAGGAGCTGGGATTCCTCTGCAGGCCATGGTGAGGCAGCTGTGCCCCCGCAGCCCCCGGGGATCGCCGGGGGACGCAGAGATCCCCCCACAGCCCCTGGGGATCCCCCTGGGATGCAGAGATCCCCTCACAGCCCCCGGGGATCGCCGGGGGATNCGAGATTCCCCTGCAGCCCCCAGGGATCCCTGGGGGATGCAGAGATCCCCTCACAGCCCCTGGGGGAGGTGCCCAGGCTGGAGCAGGTGGATGCCTGGAGGGGGCTGTGATCCTGTGGCAGACCCAGAGGAGAGAGGGGGCCCTGCTCCCAGGCTGGAGCAGCCTGGCCTTGGGGACTGCACCCCATGGAGGAGTGACCCACGCTGGAAAAGTTCACAGGGAACTGTCTCCCGTGGGAGGGACCCCACGGTCTCACGGGGGAAGGACTCCTCTCCCTGAGCAGCTGAAGAAAATCTCAGTGATGTACTGAGCAAAGCCCCATGCCCTGTCTCCTGTGCTGTCAGTGGGTAGGGAGGAGGGGTTGGGGGGGGAAAGGCGTTTTAAAGACTTATTTTACTTCTCCTTATCCTCTGATTCTGTTTGTAATAAATGTGTTTTGCAACTTTAAGTTGAGCCTGTGTTGCCCCTGGAGTGTTTTCTCCTGGTCCTTATCTCAACCCATGAATCCTTTGTTAGTTTTTTTTCTCTCCTGTGCCCAGCTGTGGCAGGGGAGGGTGAGTGAGTGGCTTTTGTTGGATGCCTGGTGTTGGGCCAGTGTCAAACCACGATAAGGCTTTAGCTGTGAATTCTGTCTCCTTTCTTCCTCTGTCACTGAGACAGCCTGGATTTTTTTTTTTTTTTCTACACACCTGGTTATCACTGCACAGGTATTAGTCTGTTTCTGGAAGTCAACTTTTTTTTGAATTGGAAAAGCTGATACTTCTGGTAGAGTCCTGGTTTTGGCATGGTTTTGCTTACCCATCTAGGCCCTGGATTATTCACCATTAGCCATGGCTATTTTGGCCTTATTGGCCACTTTGATACACATAAAAATTACCTTAATTGATATAAAAACATGTCATTTGTGGCCAGTTCACTTATTTATAGATTTGATATATAGGGGTACCTCTATGACTTATTCTATGTATTTTTTGCCAGGGTTTTTAAGCCTCAAAATCATCTTTTTGAACGAGCAAACAGGGGCTGTGGGCAGCAGGTAGCAGTGTGCCCTGGAGCTGCCTGATGAGTGCTCTCCATGGATAGAAAATGCCACCTCTTTATTAACAGCAAAAGAGCTCAGAATGGTACAGAGATTTAAGTGATTGCTGGAGTCTTTTATTTGGGTTCTATTTCCCAGAGTTGTGTTGCAGTACAACAGCTCTGCAGCACTTTTCTGAACCAGCTGCCAAAAAAGGCACAGCTCTGCCTGTTTTGCTGACCTGCTTTGTGCTTCAGCCCTTTCCTCAGCTGGAGGCTGCCAGCCCTGGCTGCAGCATCCCTGTCCTAACAATATTCCTGGGTTTGTGGCTAATCAGCCTTTCCAGGGGCTGTTGGATAATTCACACTAAAATTACACTGAGTTCTGGGGCTTGTTGTCTTGAGAGCTTTGAGGGGTGTTTTAGGTTGGGTTTTTTATGGGGTTTTTTGGGTTTGGTTTTGTTGGGGTTTTTTGGGTTTGTTGTTGTTGGTTTGGTTTGGGGTTTTTTGTGGGGGTTTTTTTTGTTTGTTTGTGGGGATTTTTTGGGGTTTTTTTGTTGTTGTTGTTTTTGGTTTGGTTTGTTTGGGGTTTTTTGTTGTTGCTTTTTTTTTTGGTTTGGGTTTGTTTTTGGGGTTGTTTTTTTTTTTTTTTGTTTGTTTTTTGTTTTTTGTTTTTTGGTTGGTTTTGGTTTTTTCGGGGTTTTGGTTGGTTGGTTGGTTTTGGGGTTTTTTGGGGTTTTTTGTGGGTTTTTTTTTGTTGTTGTTTTGTTTTTTGTTTCTTTTTTTTGTGGGGATTTATGCACATTCCAAGATGTGGGCTTGGGATCCTTTTCTTGGTGGGGAACCCAGTGTCAGCCTGGTGATTTTCCAGGTGTGTTTGGCACGTGTTTTAGTCTGATTATTTTCGTTTGATTATTGCCGTTACAGTTTGGTACCAGACCGGTGCTCTGGGTTTTTCATGCCCAGCAGAATTGCTGTAAATGGGGATATTGGGATATAGCTTGAAGCTGTAACTGTATTTTATCTTTAGTTAGAAGGATGAAAAAATCCATGAGTATGGATTTCTATTTGGAATTTTTTTTTTTTCAGCAGATCAATGTTTTTAAATTTCGTTTTTGTTCTTTATTGGACTCCTTGAATCATTTTGCCTAATAGTAAACTTTTAAAGCAAAGACTTGATCCTGGAATGGGTTTTATTTTGTTTAATTTTTTTGTGGATGGCTTTTCAGCCTTGAAAAGGGAGAACTCTTGGAAGAGTTCAGCCAAATTTTCACTAGTCATGCTTGCCACCTCCTTTCCTTCATTGTGTTTTTACAGACGAGAGGCAGAAGCTCCAATTAAATGAACCCCTGAAGGCTGTGCAGGCTCCATGAACTGGCAGCTCTCCCTCCCTGTGAGCCCCAGGGCCTCTCCTTCCTGACAGAGGACATGGCCCCAGCTGTGCCAGGGGAGGCCCAGGCTGCACATCAGGGAGAATTTCTCATGGAAAAGGTTGTTAAACACTGGAAGGGGCTGCCCAGGGAGCTTTGGAGGCCCCATCCCTGGAGGTGTCTCAGGATGTGGCACTCAGGGCTCTGGGCTGGGTGGCAAAGTGGGGATCACTCACAGGTTGGACTCAGCCTTGGGGGTCTTTTCCAGTCTAAACCATTCTGAGATTCTTCTGAAGCTGCAGCATGAACAAAGCAGTGAGCAACCCCAGTTTTTGTGCTCTGGGGTGTGGCTCCCTGTGTGATTGTTTCTGTTTCTGAAGTGCTGCAAAGCTTGCTGCCCGCAGCAGGAGCAGCCTGTGTTTGCTGTGGGATGCCAGACTCCAGAGTGGCTCTGTTATCTCAGTGCCCAATCAGCCCCAAACCTGGTGCTTGGCAGGGGAGCTGCCTCACCCCAGGGCTGTGCCCTGTGTCAGCAAGGCAGCCCCAGTCCTGCACTGACATCACTGCTGATGGCATCTCTGCTGTCTCTGGAATTGTCAAATCCATCTCTTATTGAAGACAATTATAAATACTGTAGAGAGAAGAGAGACCTTGCTGCTTGTGCCTGCCAGCAGCACTGGCCTGCAGGGCTGGCTCCTGCTAAAGCTCCTGTGCTGTTTTCTTCTTGCTCACATAACCAAACCAATTCCTACAGAAAGTTTGTTTTTCTAGCTCAGTTGGTACTTTTTTTTTTATTTCACTCTTAGGTTCCATTTCTCTCAGCAGTGCTGCTGGGATACCTTTTTCTTTTATAAAATTACACCATCAAGGGCTGCATTATATATGGAAGATACTCAACGTATAAATCCAGACCCAGAATTCCAAGTAACTGCTTTTTTTCATAAGGGAGGAAGATAAAACCGTTGCACCAGGACTTTATAGCTTTGAAATAAGATCAGAAATTAAATTTTGCAGGGCAGGCCTGTATCTAGAAGCTCCCAGTCACTGCTGCTTACCAGATTTCACAGTCAGCTGGGCTGCAGCAAATAGAAAACAGCTCAGCCACAGGCTCAGAGCACGTTCAGGCACTGCCTGCAGCCCAGTCCCCCCTCAGGTGGGGTGATCTGCAGCCCCAGGGCAGGTGCCTGAGGCCTGACAGGGTGTTTTTATCTCTCAGGCTCTGTTCAGGGCAATGCTTTTGTTCCAGATGCTAAATCTTGCCTCCCCTGGAGCAGGTGAGCATTTTGCCACAAGCTTTGGGGTGCTTGTGACCCAAGGGAAGGGTCAGTCTGTGCTCATGGCTGTGATGAGGGCTCAGCTTGGTTGGGTTAGGGAAAATGGACTTTTAAGAGAAAGTGGAATATCCCCTAAGGATAAAATTAATGGACCATCCCACTCCCTCTCTCCTTTCCTTTATGTATTTTTTCTATTCCCCACCCTCCCCTACTTTCATTTTCCAATCAATTGTAGACATGTGGTTTATGACTCTGTTTAAACCAGTATGTTTTTTAGTATTTGCCATAGTTGAAAGCAAAAAATGTTTCTTTTTACGCTTGTGCTGATTATGAGAATGTGTGATTTGTAAACCTTTGCAGGAAGTGCAGGTCAGAGGAGATAAAATTTACTGCAAAGCTTCTCCACGGAATGGGTCAGGTTGGGAGGGAGCTGGTGCCACCTCCCTGCACAGGCAGGGCCACCCCAGAGCACAGGGCACAGGAGTGTGTCCAGGTGCTTCTGGAATATCTCCAGGGAGGGACACTCCACACCTGCCCTGGGCACTCTGCTCCAGTGCCGAGTCACTCCCTGGCTCTGCAGGGGCACGGAGGGGCTGGAAATCCCTGCCAGGTGAAGTTCAGTCCCTGTTTCCTGGACAAAGCAGCACAACTGGGGATTCACAGTGCCTTAACTTTGAACTTTCAGCTTTCTGATGTGAGTGGAAATGTGCACATCCAACTGTAAAAAGTCCTTGTCTGTTAAAAAAAAAAACAAAAAAAAAAAAAAAGGTGTAGCCTTTTGGCTCTATGTGGATATTTAAATTTCTGCCACTGTGGATCCCTGTGGTCCTGGATTTTGTACAGCTTTTGCCACGGTCAGTGTCAATTTGTGTGTGTGCCCACATTGCTTCTCTTGTGCAGGAGCCTTCTGCATTCCCAGGAATGGAATATTGCCATGGCTGAACTTGTGGAAACTCTTGTTTTACTGGAAGCTTGACCAAAAGCCTCTGGTCAGGGATGGAAACCTTTTGAAATGTATCTCCAGGACTTTAATGAGATTTGCTGGAGGACAGCTTTCCATGAGTGAATTATGTTAATATAAGTTGTTGCCTAATGACTCTCTTACACTATTAGCAATATTGCTAATTGTGCTGGTCTGAGGATATCTTTGGGGAGCAAATTAAAATGAAATTACACTTACTTAGACTTTTCTGTGCAGGAGTAATTGCATTCATGTGGTGCACTTTGTTTATCAACACTTCTAGTGGGTTGCTATTTTCTGTTGTAGCCAAGATATAATGAATACTTGGGGGTTGCTTGGTGGTTTTTTTTCCCCAGCCAGGTATTGTTCAGCTGTTGCTCTAAATTTGGATGACCAACTTCACTGGAGATAAGCAGGACTGTGAAATGTGGTTTTTTATTAAAATACCAATAAAGCCTCTATAGAATCAGAGCCCTTAAGTGTTCCTCTGACCACTGACAGCCCTTGAGATGTCTGTGCTGAGCTTGTTTTTTAAAAACTCTAAAATGTCAGGCCTGTTGCTGTTCATAAATGTTTATTATCAATAGGCAGCTGGAAATGTTACATCTGAAAAGGTAGAAACACCTTGATTTTTCAATAGGCTTACATTTCTGGGAAAAAAAATTAAATGCTTTTTTATTCTTTTTTTTTTCAGTTTACAGTTAAGCTAAAAATACACATAAAATAAATAATTTTATTTGTTATGTACATTGTTTCAATTTGTACAGGTTATGTGAGGGTCTGACATGGAGCTTGCACTACGGACAGAAGAGATGCAAGTAGAAAAGTACATAAAACTAAGCATCTGTTTTTGCTTTTTGCTCTTGCCCTTTTCTCCCCCTTTTCTCCAGAGGGAGCTATTACCACTCAACTGGTGGATTCTGAGGTCCCCATTCTGTCTTTGCATACACAAAATTATTACAACATCTAAGAAGCTCTTTTGCCTGGAAAAGGCCTTTGAGTTTTTGAGCAAAACTAAAATAAAGAAGAAGGGGGTGGAGGGGGGGGAAGGAAAGCCTCACCTTTTTTATTCCACAAAATACAATGGCATTTTAAAATATGCTTGGGCTGTGAAGGCTGTTTCTGTGGTTGGGGGTTTTTTTATTTTTATTAATGAAGATTTAATTTGACAATAAAACTTGATTGCTAAAAAAACTCTTCTCAGATTCAGCCCAGGTCTCCAGGGCTCCCTTATAGAAAATAGAATACTCAAGCATCTGCTACTGTCTTCTGCTTCTCAAAATCCCTAGCCCTGTAGCCCCTAGACCTGCCTTATAAACACCTTCAGTAGTTTTTTAAATAACTGTACAATAGCCAGAAAAATAGCTAGACCCGAAAGTGCCCCCTTGCTGAAAAAACAACTATTTATATTCAAAAGGCCTCTCGCTCTGTTGGCTAAAGGTATCACAGTGTTCTGTCAGCTCCTGCATGGGCCACAGCTGAGCCCTGGGCATCTCTGCTGCCTCAGGAGCTGCTGCTGTGGAAATGCTTTCAATGGGAGGGGGAGAGGGAAAAAAAAGCCCCCAAAATTCCCCTAAATAGGCCATGCTGAGTGGGAATGGGGGAGCCAGGGGGGACAGGTTGCACTGGTGTCTGTAGTGGGTAAAGAAGGGTCTGTCAGGAGACCCCCACCCTTAGCAGGGGGTTGGACTGGATCTCCAGAGGTCTCTTCCAACCCCAACCACGATTCTGTGTGGAAGGAATGAACTAGATCTGAAATTGGGGATGCTCTGAGCTCTATTGCTATTATGATTTGACGTTTCATTTTGCTTTGCACACCTTAAAAAAACCAGAGCAGGTCAAAGTGTTTCCCTGAAGCAAAAAATGCTATCAGAGGTTTGGAAGATAAGGATCAAACTCTTTTGCTTTTTAAGTGTACTTCTTTAGATGAAATATGTTTTCTTTTTAGAACAATAGTTCTTAGTCATGAATTGCCTCCAGAGCAGTAGTGGGTCTGGGTGGAGGCAGTTGTATGAATAGTATAGAAATTGCTCTTTTGTAAATGGGGCCTGAAATGGGGAAAGAAGTGTGAAAATGAAATGTAATAAAACTATAAATGTTTAGGAAATATGCTGATGTAGCTAGCCCAGAGTATTCTCTATCTCCTCCAAAAAAAAAAAAAAATGCAGTAAGGGAGTGACTTTATAACTGTTTTAAAACACATATTCACTGAAAACTGCAGATTCTGTTGGGGGCAGTTTATTTTAGATGCTCTCCTTCAGCGAGTGGATTTATTATCCACCGGGGTCTCGCTGACTCCAATTAATTTTCCCATGGCATTAATTAGAGTGCCTGGTGCTTGCAGCACACCTGGGAAGGTGTGACCAGCCCTGGCCCCTCCCTCATGTGCCACAGGGCCTGGAAGTCCCTCTCGTGAGGAAGAGATCCCTGCAGTGCATCCACCCCAAAAACACCTCCAGGAGTTCTCAGTTCAAAAACAACCTTCATTAACTCCAGGCAGCCCTGGTGGCTCTGATGGTTTTGGTTATTTTTACCTTTCCATGTGTGGAATCGCAGCAGAGGTGGGAGGGGGTTCCTGATCCCTTGGGAATCAGCCTGAGGCTGCACAGAGCTTTCCCTGTCTGTGGGACAGGACTGGACACGGCAGGAGGAGTGAACTGGGTAAAGGGGAGCTCAGCCAACACTGAGCCTCCTCCTGGTTAACTGAAATAGGATTTTCTTTGGGATTTTGATCCTTTAAGTAGCAACAGCAAAGAAGGGAAGGGAAACAGGTAATGGAGTGAGAGCAGTGAGTGCTTGGGTGGTTTCCAGCTGCTGGAAAACGCAGAGGTAACTCAAGCCTTGCTTACACTGCTGCTGACTGTGCAGAAATCCCTGTCAGGAACATCCAGGTCCCCAGAGCAGGGACCTGCAGTGCTCCTGTCCCTGGCAGGGAGCTCAGAGTGCCCTCACCCTGCCTCTCCCCTCTTAGAGCTCCTCTTGCTCCAACCAAAGACCTTTATCCAGAGTGAACACTAAAGAAAACACATGGTACAGAGAAATCTGGGTGAGGAGCCCCTGCCAGGGATGCAGGGAACAGTTTCCAGCTGTCCAGGCTCCTGCAGCAGCCACACTCTGCTGCCTGGGGTGGGTGTCCAGAGCTGCCCTCCCCTGTCCTGGGGCAGGACAGGCAGCAGGGCCACCCTGCTGCAGTCACAGCTTCCCTCTGCCCTCCTGTGACACCCACGGGAGCTGCCCTTGCCAGTGATGGGGTGGAAAGTGATTATTACAGAGGTGATGATGTGAAATTTTCCTGTAGCCCTACCCCAGTGTGCACCAGTGCTGAGCTGCCTGTCGAGCCCCCCCCCACCCATGCTCAGAATCCTGTTGTACCAACCAATTTTAACCTCTTTAAAAGGTAAGGGTTTACAGTCATACATTAATATATTTATTTCAATATTCTTAATATTTACAGTGGCTGTTTCTGCTAAAAATCATGTTACATGGGTTGTTGGAAAAGGGATGGAACACAAATACAGGAAGGTGACATTTAGGGTGAGGCATAAATCACAAAAGCAAAGGTGTCAGAATTTAGGCTTCCAGGGTATGCTGCTCCTGCTCTCTGCCTGCTGCAGAAGTCCCCTAAATTCCCTTCATGGGGAAACCATGCGAGTTTCCTACATGGAAAATTATCATAACAGACATACAGTTAAATCCTAACCTGAATTAGTTGTAAGAAAATAAAAGTACATACTACTGCTACCAATATTAACTACGTACTGTATATAGCGCCTTTAAATTTGAAAGTGCTTATAAATAATGAACTAACCCCCCCTGCGAGGTAGGTAAGTATTATTATCCCTATTTTACAGATGGGGAAACTGAGGCATTGGAGAGGCTGAGTGACTTGCCCAAGGTCACGGGGGAGGCAGAGGCAGAGCAGGGGCTGGAGCTGAGCTCCCTCCTGGCTCTGGCACTGCCCATGCTTCCTCTGAGGGGACACAGGTACAAACACGGGGGTATTTACAGAGTTGCCAGCCAGTGAGCCATGTACAAATGCAGTTATCCAAATAACCTGCACGGATAGTTCAGGTAATTTCTTGTTTCTGAAGCAATTTAGGTAATCTCTGACCTGAGTACAAAAACCTCCCAGCTCTATTAAATTCGTAACCCTGGGTGTTGTTTGTTCACTTTTTAACTGGTGATGATGCCCCATCCCTGGGAGTGTCCAAGGACAGGGCTTGGAGCAGCCTGGCCTAGTGGAAGGTGTCCCTGCCCATGGCAGGGGCATTGGAACAAGAACTTTGGGGTCCCTTCCATTCCATGGTTCCATCACCATTTGCAGGTGTGCTGCTTTAAAAAGCCAGGTGAAAATGACACTGGGATGGGAGGTGAGAAAAAAATGCAACTTCAAGAGCAAAAAACCTAAGAAAGGGCAAGTGGTTGAGAGCTCTGTTATTCCTAACTCCAAACTCCTTGCATATGTACAGGGATCCTTCTTGAAGCCCATAGAATAAAGGCCAGGTGTGAACCAGCTGAGCCAAGGAAAACTTCAACTCCTCACAGGAGAAACTCAGTGTCCCATCAGCTCCTACCCTGGCCCTTGCAGGGACAGCACAGGGGTCATTCACTGACTTCTCTGAAGGAAAGAAGAACTTTCACTACAACATATTTTCTTTTTGAGCAACTGAAAGCAGAAAAATACTGGTGAAGTCCCCAATACTGTGACTGCAAGTGAATTAAGCAAACCCTGGGTTGGTTTTTGGGTTTTTTTTATCAAATGTATTTTTTTAGAAGCTACTTCAATTTCACTCCCCTGAAGCTCCTGTTTCAGCATAATAATAATAATTCACCAGCTGCTCCAAAGTCTATTGCTATCAACAGGGATGCATAGATGCAATCAAAGAGAATTTTGCCTTTTGGGGGGCCAATTTGAGTTTTGCAAACTCCTGGACACATGTACTAATCACAGCCAAATCAAATATTTGTGCTGAATTCCAAAGTCAGCTCAGACTCTCTGGTAGCTGGGAGCAAGGAAGGATCTCAGTCATGAACCAAAGCCCAGGGGAGCCCCAGCCAAGGAGCCACATGAAGCATCTCTCCCTTTTAGCACAGCACTGGGCGTTTGCAGATCTGTCATCCACTCTGATGTGGCAGCTCCCACCCCTGCCCTTTTGGGACACAGCAGGGGAACGTGATTCACACAGTCTGCAGAGAAGGGATTTGTACATTTTTGGGGGCAGCACTGCAGAGTTAATTCCGTTTCTTTGTGCTGTTTGTACCTGGTAATGCCTTCGAGTGGCACCACGTGAGCCTCACCAGCAGCTGTGTGCTTGTTCTCTCTGAACAATGAAAAGCCTTTCCTCTGTCCAAGGATATAAACCCAGTTCCTGGCCCACTTTCAAGCCCATTTGATGTAATCTGCATAACTGTACTTGAATTGTTTTCATTCTTGCTCCTTACCCAGGAAATGCCACAAGGCTTTGCTGGCCCCACGTCAGGCAGAGTTCACAGACTGCAGTGTGGGTTAGGTGAGGCATCAAAGGATTCCAGTTCACCCCCCTGCAGCAGCTCCTGCTAATGTTTATCTTTGCAGAAATGTGCTCACTTTGGTTTATTGACCTGTGGGGCTTTTATTGTGAGGATTGCCCTGGTGGGTTCTGGCTGTGGCTCTCCCCTACCAAAGGATTTGCTCCTCCAGCCAGGGGTGCTGGATTTCCCCATGGAATGATCAGCAAGCTGCTCCCCACCCTGGGGTTTTGCAAGTCTCCTTGTGTACCACCAGTGTCAGTTTGCTCAGCCTTCCATGAGAGAAGAAGAAATGCAGTTTTCAAAGACAACTCTAACCCTGCAATTACTGTGAAAGCCTGAAATCTGTTGATACAAAAATGCCTTTCACTCTGCCTTAACTAACACATCCAGAGACTTAAATATTTGGGGTTTTACACTGCCTGCTGGTAACGAGACTGCTGTCATTATAAGCAAGGAACACTGAAACGTTTCTGAGCCTCTGCTGCTCGCTGCTGATTCATCTGGAGCCACAGTCTCCCCTTGAGGTCTGCACTGAAGTCTCCCACCAGCCCAGGCTGTTGGCACCTCAGCCCTGCCCCAGGAGCTGCTGCATCACCCACGTTTCTCTCTGCACTCCATTTTCTGGGTGAAGCTGCACAAGTGCCCGAAGGAAAAACCCCACCAGGGGAGATTTCCCTCACAAGAGGAGGGAGCCAGGTTGAAAACCCATCTGCAGGTGTTCCAGCATCTCTCATGCCTCTGCTCCTGAGCCTCCGTGCTGCCAGCAGAGCTGTTCGTGGCCCTGGCTGCTGAAAGCTGACCTGCCCCACTGGCAGGTGTAGATTTTCCAGCACTATGTTTTCCCAAAGGCAATTCCCAACCCAGTTCCCAGGTGAGGCGATTGCTGGCAGCCACTCTGGGGAAATGCTGGAGCTCAAATCACCCCTCCTGGGAGCAGAGCCCTGCAGGAGGGCAGGAATGAGGCCATTCCCGAGCCCCTGGGCAGGATTTGCTCCCTCCAAGGAAGCAGCTGACCAAGAACAGCCCTGAGGTGCTGCTGAGTGCCAATCACCTGTGTTTCTTAACAACACTGCAGAGGAAAGTTCAAGCACCCCATTATTAAAAAAATTAAAATCAAACTCCCTAAAAATCGCTGTTAAGAATTCAGCCATCTTGCCCTTGATGGGGTTGTCTTCTCCCCCTCTCTGAGGCTCCCTGGGACAACAGCAGTGACAGTGCTAAGCCCTGTCCAGACACAGCTGGGGAAACAAAAAATAATAAAAGATAATAAAAGATAATAAAAGATACCAACTCCTGCCACTCTCCTTTTTGTTGCACCTCAGAGAAGGAGCTGCAGAGCTGTTCCACACTGCTGGTGCAGCTGGAGCTGCTCTTGCTGCTTCTCAGAGCTGCAGCTCAGGGGAAGATGCTCTCCCCTAGGAGATGGATTTCCCCCTGACACTCGTCAGAGAGACAGCAAAAAGTGAATGCAGCACTGGAAGTAAAATTAGGAATTGCAAAATAAGGGCAAGGCTTAGAGCTGGGGTTTGGCTCAGCCTATTAGGAACTTCTCTGAGGTTTGTATTTCAAGCAGCCAGGGTTGTTTTGGGTTGTTTTCTTCTTGTTTCATCTACACAGGAGCTGGAGGCAAGGGCAGGTGCTGGCTCCCACTGTCAGCCTAATTGGAAGGTCCTTCTGCTCCCCAAAAGGGAAATTAGGTAAATAAGCAAATATGTTAGCAACAGAAACATGTTCCAGGTGGATGATCAAAGGGGTCTCATATTCAGTAATAATTTACAATATTAATCTAGTGGCCTGAAAAAAACAAGCACAACCGAAAGAACCAGAAGTCATATTGCTTAAAGGAAACAAAAAAAAAACCCCAGTTATAGGTTGAAACGCTTTAAAAAAAAATATTTTCAGAGTGATTCTCAGCCTCCTGCTCACCAGCTGGTTGTGTTGATGAGGAAAACTGAGCAGGGTGCAGAGCCAGTGGTGCTGGACAGCAGCACTGAAACCCAGCTGGGGTGGGATGATGATGGGAGCACTGGAGAAATCCTTTCCTCAGCCACCTGCATGCCTGAAGTCTGTGGGGTTTGGAGACTAAGACTGCATCCAAAGGGATTCCTGTGGTTCGTGGTGACCTTGTAAATGGTGAAACCTTTAGTTTAGTATTGGTGAGCGTAAAAAAAGTAAATTAAAAAAGGTGCAGATGGCTATAAAATAGGCTATAACATAAGTGGGTTTACACTTTTCTTTTCACCTGTGGACAGAAAGAAAACAGTGATGCTGAACCAGATGAGGGCAAACAATTACCAACACTTGGCTGAGTTTTCCAGTGAGAGTTAAGAGAGCTTTGCTCAGAGCCGAGTGGTAACGTGATCCTCCTGCCCCTCTTTCCACTGGTTTATAAACAAGTCACAGGCCTCTCCCCATGAATCAAACACATCCTCTGACGAGTCTATAAGTTTGGAGTTAGAGGAACAAATACTGGAAGCACAGTGAAGGGAGCTGGTACAAACCACAGGGCACTCCTTGCTCTGTCCTGTGAGTCTCGTGTTGCCACTGTAGGCCACCTCATTGAGGTTAATTTCACTTTTGGAACAATTCTCTTCCCTCTCTCTGTCCATGGGAGAATATTTAATGTCTTTCCACATGTAGTGTGGCTGGATGATCCCGTCTGAGATGGTGTACATGGGTTCTGAGCTGGGCTCGGGGACGTGGCCGTTCATCTTGGAGAAGAGCAGGCCCAGCCTCTTGAAGGACTCCTTCTTGGAGCTGGAGAGTCTCTGAACTCTGTTCCCGTTCCGGACAAAGGAGCGCTTGCTGATCCCGTTGCTTTTTGGCTTCTCTTCCACCATGTTGATCCCAGACATGGTTTTAATCAGGGCAGACACGTTGAAGTCCTTTTTTTTGTTGGCTACATTGAAGGAGACGCTCTTGGCTCTGGGTTTCTCTCCAGCACCATCCTCGTTTGTGTCGTCCTTTTGGGACACCTCTGTGCTGCTGGTGGAGTAACTCCTCCTCTGGGGCTTCCTGTTCCCTAAGAGGTCCAGAACTTCATAGCGAAAACTCGAGATGTCCTGTTTTAGTTCCTGGGGTAAGAGGAGACAGGAGTTACTGCCAGCAGCCTTATCTGACAGGAAGGAATGGCCACATTGCCTGGGGAGAGCTGTTCAGCTGTGCCACTGGCTGATGCCAAATCACACCAGAACGTCTCATCCATGTCCAGTGTCACACAGAAATGATGTGTTGGAAGTGCTGAGAATGGGGGGCCTCACAAGGCTTTTGTTTCCAAAGTCTGGGGACTGGCTCTCTTTGTCAACACCCTCTGCCCACCCCCTGCACCCCTCAAAAAGTCAGATTAAAGAGTTACAGAAGAGGGAAAACTGCTGAAATATGGCAGGAATCCTGTCTAGCTGACAGGATCAAATTTAACTTTGTTGGTGAGTGTTCTTAATATCAAACCCAACCCATTCTTTGGCTCTGTCTGCAGTAGGATTGGGAATGTGATGTTGACTCAAATCACGTATTTCATTCCTACCCTTTTCCAATGCTTTCGTCTGCCTAGCACATTATATATTAAAATATGGGAGGTGATAATATAGGAAGAGAATCAATAATAACTCACTCTGCCCAAAAACCCCACAGGCCCATCAGATACATTCCCAGCTCCAGCCACAATCCTATTTCCACATGTCACAAATCACCTTAACAAGTTAGTGCAAACCCTGCAAGTGGCTGTTTGAATTAACAAAACAAATTATTATTGAGGAATAGTAAATTACCTTGAAGTTTTCTTCGGTTAAACCTTCGTTGGTTTTGGAAGTTCTTATCATTGCTGCAACGTATCTTTTCACAAGATTTCTTATCACTTCCTGGAATAGGAAACAATCCAAGTGATTCAATTGCCAGCTCAGCCCAAACTCTGTTCTTGCTGTGTTTCCCTGAGCTCTTGCCAACAGCAGCTGTCCTGACTCTGCTGGCTAAAAATCACTCACCACTAGAAACAAAATGCTTCCTTTTAAGCAGAGCAAACCTTGGGAAGGGGTGACACAGCTTCCACCTTATGGATGCTCAGTTTTTAACTAAAGGCAAAGCAGGTATTTTGTGCTGGGGTTTGGAGATGTACACGTTGTGGAGAAAACTATTCTTGGAGTGTTCTCTCCAAGGAGTTCTTAGATGTGCTCTTTCATCTCAGCTGCTGGAAATTTTTTACCATTACCAATCTCACGCGTGCACCCTGCCTATCCTGATGGGCCAAATTTGGCATTTGAAGGTGGTTTATCAAGTATTTGAAGCCAAGGAGGGTATGTTAGCAATAAATAATGTGAAGAACAGCCAGGAGCCCATGGGACAATGGGCATTCACCTCAGACCACGCCTGCAGCTGCCTGGGTGTTCCCTAAGGGCAGAAACTCCTTTCAGGGTGGCTGCACTGCCCGTGGGCAGCACTGGAAGGGCCAAATCACACCCTCAGTGACTTCTCCAGGGATTCTCACTCCTCTGTGTGACCTGTTTGCTACACTCCACGTTTTGGGTTGGGCAAGCTCCATGTTGCTCTGCTCATGCCCCTCCCTGATGGCTTCACAGAAGCAAACTGGTGCTTTGAGCTTGCACATTTATCTGTGCCAGCCAAAACACACCGAGGCTGTTTGTGCCTGTTGTGTGCAGGGAAGAGACTGCTCCAAACCTGCCCTGCATTTCCCTCCCCCCCTTCAAAAAGGAGTCTGAGCAGCACCAAGCTGAAGATGGTGTCTGCACCAAGGCTTTGCTGGGAGGTTTTTCAGAGATCCCAATGTCATAGCTGTAAGCTGTGCTCTGAAGTCACAAAGCACCATATGTCACTTGTCAAAGGTGACTAATTATGTTAACCACCAACTTCTGATAAAAGTGCTCCTCAGAAAGCAGGAGATGTCTTAAGTAAGACAAATTACTAATGGCTTTTGGCAGTGGAGCCTAACGTACCACCTAACACTCTGGAGGATTTTTTCCCTTCCAGCATGCTGGAATAATACATCCCACTGCATTCAAGGGCTGAAGCTGGTGTTTTTAGTAAAGTTTCATCCTTTTGTAGGTTGAGTTTAATGAGTACCTGATGACAGGCAGGCTGAGGATAAACAAACCAGCAAGATTCAACAAAGGAATCATTCCTCCTTCCTGAACTGTCCCAAACAAAAGAATATCCCAACCACAGTCTGAGTTACGGGTGTTTTACCAAGAAGAGAAAGAGAGTAAAGATTCATGAGTGTAAAAATGCTGCAGAAGTAGTTTTAATCAGGATGTCCTGACGGCCTGGTGGCAATGGGGATGTGACCTTGACTTCAGCAGCCACACTGATACCTGCAAGCTTTCCATTATTCTAGAGGGGCTGAAAGGCAAGGACAGATTTACTGAACCATGCACCTCCAATGAGGAAATGCTTTAATCCATGATAAGCAAAATCCTCTTAAAGGACCACTCTTATCAAAATATATTCTGGAAACAAGCAAGAACTGAAGTATAGGAATATGAGGAGGAGAAAGAAACAGCAAGTAGAAACTTTATGTGCCCAAGAGTTTACCTGGTAATGTTGATTCTGAATCAGGTTGTCAGCGTGTCTTTCCTGGAAAGAGAAAGGCACAGGGTTGTCACCTGTCTGGTCCTGTTTTTAGAGCTCCTGATGGCTCTGAGCAAGTCAAGCTCAGTCCTCTGCTGATCCCTCCCGACCCTGGACATGCCCAACATCCTCCAGAAACAAAGCACAAACCCGTGAGCTCCTTACTGTGAATGTTTTGAGGTTTTCGTGCCTCTTCTGTTCATTGTCAGAGTCGTCACCTGGGCACAGCTGGTTGTGGATCCACTTGCAGAGGTACCAGACCGACTTGGGACTGGGGACAATGTTAAAAGGAGGGGGCAGAGTGGCACCTTCGTCAAAGTAACTCATCCAGAGCTTCGTCCGCGCGAATTTCCACTCGATATCCGCATGGTCCTGGGAGAGAAGGGCAGAGACCATCAGCAGCTGCAGCCAGCTGTTCCTGCAGCCAGGTGTTCCTGAAGCCAGCTGTTCCTGCAGCCAGCTGTTCCTGGAGCCAGCTGTTCCTGCAGCCAGGTATTCCTGAAACCCGGTGTTCCTGAAACCAGCTATTCCTGAAACCAGGTATTCCTGGAGCCAGGTGTTCCTGAAACCAGGTATTCCTGGAGCCAGGTATTCCTGCAGCCAGGTGTTCCTGCAGCCAGCTGTTCCTGCAGCCAGGTGTTCCTGGAGCCAGGTGTTCCTGAAACCAGGTATTCCTGGAGCCAGATATTCCTGNTCCTGCAGCCAGGTGTTCCTGAAGCCAGCTGTTCCTGCAGCCAGCTGTTCCTGGAGCCAGCTGTTCCTGCAGCCAGGTATTCCTGAAACCCGGTGTTCCTGAAACCAGCTATTCCTGAAACCAGGTATTCCTGGAGCCAGGTGTTCCTGAAACCAGGTATTCCTGGAGCCAGGTATTCCTGCAGCCAGGTGTTCCTGCAGCCAGCTGTTCCTGCAGCCAGGTGTTCCTGGAGCCAGGTGTTCCTGAAACCAGGTATTCCTGGAGCCAGATATTCCTGGAGCCAGCTGTTCCTGCAGCCAGGTATTCCTGAAACCCGGTGTTCCTGAAACCAGCTATTCCTGAAACCAGGTATTCCTGGAGCCAGGTGTTCCTGAAACCAGGTATTCCTGGAGCCAGGTATTCCTGCAGCCAGGTGCTCCTGCAGCCAGGTATTCCTGCAGCCAGGTGTTCCTGCAGCCAGGCATTCCTGCAGCCAGGTGTTCCTGGAGCCAGGCTGAGGAGGTGAGGACTGAGCAATGAGGGATTTCCCCAGCTGCAGGCAGAGCAGTGTCACCCCTTACATCTCCCTTGCTGGGGGTGGACTTAAAAAAATGGGTGTGAAATGTAGCTGGAGTGAAAAAATACCAACCAGAGAAATGAGAATAGAGCAATACCCAGCAAGAAGAATTCCAAGTGCTAGAGGCCACCTTTGTCCTTAAGAGGTTGTGCTTATTAGTTCACCAATGCAAGAAGCAAGAAAACACATTTCTTATTTTGCTTTTTGCCAGCACTTTTATTGTCACAAACCACTGTTTCTCATGTCTAAACCCGATGAATTCTCATATTCTTCCCTGGGAAAAAGGTCTTCCATAGTGGTTTTTGATTTGTTTTTTATGGCCTCCATTAATTCTGCTCTTATAAGGAAATGACACATTTTATGTGTGCCATATTTTACATCTTGCCTCTGCATTATCCTTACAGAAGCCAGGAGACATTTTACTCTTAGGTTTGTGGGGTTTTTTGCATTTATATTATCACCACGATGGCTTGCTGTGCCCTACTGTTTTTCATGCCAACAAAGTGGAGGTGGGAAGTGAACACCATCATTTTCCAGCTGCACAGACAGACACAGGGTCCACGCAGTTCCCAGGAAAGGAATGCTGAGTTGTGGAAGAGACTGACCCTCCAGGCTTCAAAACAGCTGGATTTGGGGAGCACTCTCTGCAACCCAGTCCATGGAGCCAACCCAGTAACAGAGTGCACATTCCCTCCAACATCAGGGCAGAGGCAGCTCCCTGCAGCATCCAGAGATGCTGCAGAGACCCAAAGCAGATCTCCTGCTGCTTTGTGCTGGTTTTAGAGTTGAGAAAAAAATGCCACTGCTTTGTACACTCTGCAGAAATTCTGACATTAAGGCAGAAAAGGGAGGGAAATGATCAGTGCTGAACACAGCTTACAGCAGCAGACTGGACTGGAATGGGGGCTCTGTGTGCTGCTACCCCTGCAGAGGACAGGCCTAAGCTGGTGGCTGTGACATTTCAGCTGCTCAGCATTTGTGTGAACAGGGTCTGACACCAGATTAAACCAAAGCCACGATGATTCAGGCTAAGGAACAGCGCAAGGTGGGAGAAAAGGACAATGCAGAACTTTCATTTTCCAAGGAGATTTCAGTGAGGTTGGAAGAAGCAGCTTATTGAGCGAGGGGCTCTGTGAGAGCTCTCACAGACAGGCACTGAAGTGTAGGACAGGGACTTTAATAAAATATGGCTGAACATCATGCCCAAAAAATTACTACACTGGCTCTCTGGCCATGCTCCAGCGCCCTGACACAGGTAATATATGCTCACATTTTGACAGTGAGGTGCAGCTGAACTCCATTTTGGTAATGTATTCAAATTACGTGCAGCCCTGGATTTAGAAGGACTGTCTCAGTGGCCCAGGAGCACATTAATCTCTGCAGATGGTCTGAACCAGCCCAGAACATGATTGTCCCTTGCCAGTTTACCACAGGGGCTCTTTGCAAGCTGTAGGGAGACTCAGAGGTGCAGCCTGACCTGCCCCTTTTCCCTCAGACCCCATAAACAGGAGAACTGCAGCATTGTTGTTGTTCATCATCACGAGTTGATGCTGCTGGAAATGAAGTCCTGGGTAGTAAAAAACACAGTTTGTAGCAGTAGGAATAACTGCCACCATAAAAAAAAAAAAAAACTCCCCCAAAAAAAAAAAAAAAAAAAAAAAAGAGAGAGAGAGAGGAAAAAAACCCACAAACAAACAAAAAGCCTCTTCCTTGTTTATAGTTCATTTGTCTCTACCTGCCAGCCCACAGGACAACTCCTGCCTAAAAGCTGCTCCCAGTTCAGGCAGAGCTGCCCCAGCCCCTTCCAGAGCAGGGCTGGCTGCCCCCTGCCCACCCCTGAGAGCTCCCTCATGCCCATCTTTCCACCTGAGCCTTTCCAGGTGTGGGAGCTCGAGCTGAAACCAGAGGAATGATGGGCACTGCAGGCCAGGTGAGCCCAGAGGGAGCAGGGAGGGGAGAGAGCAAATCCCTGCCTAGAGAAGGGGCCTGAGCTGCACTTTCTGTGCCTCACTTGGATATAGAACCATTTATCATGGAAAACCCCACCAAGACCATCAAGTCCAACCATTTCTCCAAGGCTACCACTAACCCCAAGTGTCCCCAAGTGCCACATCCACACAGCTTTTAAACCCCTCCAGGGATGGGGACCCCACCACTGCCCTGGGCAGCCTGGGCCAGTGCCTGAGGATGCTTTAGGAGAAAGAATCTTTCCTGATATCCAAGCTAAACCTCCCCTGCTCCCTACCAGGAAAAGCCCAGGGGCAGCTGCACGGTGCTGGTTTGAGCACCCTACAGCACCTTGGAGGGGAAGAGCTGAGTGAGCCCAGGGTGGAATCACACAGCCCTGCTGGGGCTGAGCAGGAACTACCAACACCAGGCAGCAATTCCAGCACTGCCTGGGGCAGCTGGGGAGCTCCGGGCAAGGCAGGAACTGAGGGAGAGCGCCAAGACTTCATTTGGGATAGAGACATCTCTTTTCAGTTCTCTGTCAACACAGCAGTAGGTGTGAATGTGCTACCTTCCGACTGGGTGTATTCTGTGGTATCCTGTGCTAAATCCACCCTTCCCCTCTACAGAAATCCATCAAACCCGCGGCAGTGGTGGCATCAGGAGTGGTGGCTTAGCAGCACTTCAGCACTTCAGAAAAGGGCAGGTCCTGGAGGTCCTGGGCAGATGCAGTTTGGCAGTGGATGTTGGATGCTGTTCCAAGAGGAAGGTAAGGCAAATCTCTACCTTGGGGATTGCAAAGTTCTTTCTGGGAAAGGAAGGAAGGCTAAAAAGGCTTTTCTGCACAAAGTGGGTTTTGGTTGGTTGGTTTTTTTTTTTCTTTGTTTCGTTTGGGTTTCTTGTGGGTGGTTGTTTGGGGTTTTTTTGGTGGTGATGATGGTGTGTTTTGGGGTTTTTTTCGGGTTGTTCTTGGGTTTTTGGGGGTTTTTTTGTTTGTTTGTTTGTTGTTGTTGGTTTTTTGGTTTTTTGTTTGTTTTGTTTTGGTTGTTGTTGTTTTGGTTTGGTTTTGTTTGTNCTTTCATTTTAAAATAGCTGGATGGGACACTTCATGCCTGGAAGTGTCCCAGGCCAGGCTGGGCAGGGCTTGGAGCAAGCTGGGACAGTGGAAGGTGTCCCTGCCCAGGGCAGAGGGCTGGAACAAGGTGATCTCAACCCAAACCATTCTGGATTCTGTGACCACATGGCCTTTCCTAGGGGCTGAGTGCTTTGAAGCTTAGCAGGACTGTTCCCTTGGGAATTTTTGTGGCTGGTCTGAACAGATCCCTGTTGGTCTGAGCGTGGCTGTGGCTGAGGCTGGGGGATGCTGGCTTCACCCCACCTGTATTTCTTCTTGTGCTGTCTCAGTCAACAAGTGCACTACAACCTCTCTTAAAAGACAGACCAGACCCTCTGTACAAAGCTCAAAGTCTCTTTTCTTCCCTTCTCTGTTCTGCTGCTGCAAATTCCCCAGGGTTTACAAACTCAGCCTGTCTCAATTATTCACCTTGATGTTCCGAACCTGAGCAAATCAGATGAGAGCTCCTGGCAGCAGTTTTGTGTTGGAAATATATAGCAAAGAGACACTTCACTTTTACTGACAATGTCTTTGTGTGCCAGGAAACCACCATTTTCTTGGTTAGAGCTCTCCTTAGTGCTGTAAGCAATAAAATCCCCACACAGAGCTACAGCTCCCTGAACTCTCCTCCCTGTGCTAAGTACCAAAAAAAAAAGCCACGTCAGCATCTGTTCTGTTCAAACCTGGGGCACCTGTGGGTCACAGCCAGGACAGCAGACCTTGCTCTGTCTGTGAATGTGGCCCCACCAGGTGTGCTCCAGGCTTGGGGTGTTTCCCCAGTGCCTGCTGGCCCCTGGGCAAGGGACACATTTTTGGGAGCTGCCTGAGTCTGAGCAGTGAGTACAGGATCCTCCCAGCTGTCTCCTGCAGTGTTCTGAGACGACAGCTCTTTGGTAACATTCCTAATAAGCTGGAACTCCACGGTCACTAGCTCTGGCAGAGTGACCTTGTTGCTTTAGGAATTTTAATTTAAGTTGGGATTGCACTGTTCTCTCTTTAGAGCTTCTGTCTCTCTCGCCCCTGTTCTTGTCACCATTTGCTTTCAAGCACTGTTCAGCGTTTCAGCTATCAAACACTCTGCACTTAAGAGGGCCGAGCCCTCAAGCTCAAAGAGTACATGAACTCAAAGAAACCAGCACTTGGCTTTGCTGTGAGAAAAAGAAAAAAAAAAAAAAACCTGTCTCACTTCATATCACAATGTGAATGTGTCATCATGGCCACATAATCCTCTTGCAAATCTCTGCCATTTGAAGTGAGAATTAATCTCCCACAAAGATTTCCCTGTGGGATGGCTGAAGCCATTTCACTGTAGCAGTTGCAAATATTTTCTAATACAGTCAAAGTGATGTATTCACAGATGTGCCAGATTTTAAATGATTACCTGCTACACTAATTATCCAGGATAATTCAGGCATTCATCTCTGTCTTTATCTCTGTGTAGAAAATGTGTTGTTTACAGTTTCTGAGATGTTTTCTATAAAGATTTCCATCACCCTCTCCTTGTTTGGGCCATACAGGTTGGCTCACGCTTTGCCAAATGGCAGCAGTGAGTCCTGACCCAGCCAGCACAGACCCAGCAGGGGAAGGTGCTGTCAGCTTTTTGCATGAGGTGGACACCACTGCCACAGCCCCCAGGCTCCTTAACCTCTCCCTGAATTCAGTATTCCAGCTCCCTCGCGGATGGGAAGCTGGTGGAGGAAATCACTGTGAATTTATCTCAGCAGGCAGGAGCTGAAGCACATCCCGTAGAAAGCCTGTGGCAGATCAAGGCACAGGAGTCCCAGCTCCTGGCTCTTAAGTTCTCAGCATCCCTGGAAGCCCTGGGATAGCCCTGAGTTTGGGTTGGATTCTGGCCATCCTGTGGATTTTGCAGGTGTCCCTGCTCTCAGCTGTGGCACTCTGAGGTTTGCTCTGGATCAGGCTGGTGCAGAGCTGTTCAAACCCTCAGCTCCAGGGGCAGGGTCAGATATTAGCAAAAAGTCTCTTATTGTGAGGGTGGGCAGGCCCTGGCACAGGGTGGCTGCCCCTGGGTCCCTGGCAGTGCCCAAAGCCAGGCTGGACAGGGCTTGGAGCAGCCTGGGACAGTGGAAGGTGTCCCTGCCCATGGCAGGGGTGGAATGAGATGTTTAAGAAGCTTCCCTCCAACCCAAACCATTCTGTGATTCTATACAACCTGAGGTGATGGTAATGCTCAGCAGCCAGGCATGCTGAGATCCTCAAACCACACTTTTCCACTGTCCAGCAATGCCAGGATCATCAGCTCCAGCTCCTCTGTGCCACGCAGAGGTGCCCAAGGGCTCCTGCCCCTTCCTCTGGCAACTTCCTGGGATGCAAATCCTCCCCACACCCACTTGGAAGGAACAGCAAAGATCTCCAGCACCACTGTGGCTGGCACCAAAAGGGCTGTGTGTGCTTTTTCTGTGTTTTATTACACAACAGGCAGTGGGCTAAGCTGGAAATCAGGCCTGCTGCCTGTCAGATGCAGCTCGAGATGGCTGTGACAATGCCCTGGGGACCAGGCTGTCTGGCTGTGCCTGAGTGCTCTGAAGGAGGGCTGGGAAGCTTTCTAGCTGTGCCAGGAGTGCTGGCAGGAGCTGGAGTGATTTCTGCAGCAGGAGCAGCTCTCTGCTGCTGTCCCACCCCGGGAAGAGCCACCAGCAGCCCCACAGGGCTGGGATGTGCCCAAGCTGCACTTTGCTCTAGGAAGGAAGGAGGAGATGTAACATCTGCCTTGCAGGCTACTGAGTAAGGGAGGCTGGGTGCCTGAGAGGCACAGGAACTTCAAAGGTGCCTTTTTTGCTGTGTAATTAGCAGTGCTGCAAAGTGTAGGAGAAGTCATTAGGCTCTATTTAATGTATTTCTCTCTCCACGTGGCTCTTTATTGCTCTGTGCTAAACCCAGAGCTGGAAACAGCACAGAAAATATATCAGGGCTGGCTTTCAAGCACAAGAAAAATGCCCTTGTGTGTCCTGAACAGAAAGCATTGCAGAAAGAGGGTCAGGAGAAACTTAATCTTTACAGAACCTGACACAGGCAACTCCTGTGCAGTTTCAAAGCTGTTAATTTTGTAATATGTGTTGGGCAAAGTGGTAATAACATCAGCAGAGCTCCAGGGTTTGGTGACAAGCTCAGAGAAGCAAGCAGCAAAAAATCCAAGCAGGCTATTTGACGTAAATGGTGCTTAACATTTTACAAAGGAAAAGATGTCACAGAAAGAAAAAGTCTTTGAGAAAATCAGGAAGCTACAAAGGCAATTAATGCATAGGTAATTCAGCTGCAGCTGGCAACAAACTACTTTGCTTTCAAAGCTGGGGATGACATATTGAAGGGTAAGAACTTAATAGGATCAATCTCAAAAATAATACAAGAAAAATTACTAAAGGAGGACAGTCTAGTATTAGAAAAAGCAATTAGGAGCAGTTAGGGGATGAGACAGAGAAGAGATGAAAACACTGGCGAGCTCAAGGCAAAGTCCTGGGCAGCAGCTGCAGTGGCTCTGAGGAGGAGCTGAGGCACTGCCCTGGGACAGGGAGCCCTGGGTGGAGGAAAATAAGGAAAAACACACCTGGAGCAGCCCCTGCAGCAGGAAAGGCAGCTGGGTGGGAAGGGAGAGCAGCTCCCCAGCATGCAGCTCCAAGAGGGACACAGGGGGATTCTGGCCCCTGCACAGAAAGGGATGTTCATGAAGCACAGCAAGGCTCTGAAGAAATACTCATAAATAAATACTCTAAGCACTGGGAAACAAGGAAAGTGAATTCCTGGACCAGGATGGAGGCAAGTGACTTCAGGCAAGAGCTACCCTTGCCTGGCAAAAGGCAGCAAGGCCCTTAGAGGTGAGGAAACCAAACAGAGCACAGAGGAGAAAAAAACCCCAAATCTAAAGTTTTATATGGCAGACAAGTCATCACTGGGACTGTGAGCCTTAAAAACCTGACAGCTGGGGAAGATCCCACATGGCAGAGCCCATGGAAAAGTCCACTGCAATGCAGGAAGTTCGGAAAATCTCCTTGATTTTGCATTGTCCAAGGCCCCCACTTGGGAATGGCCAGTCCAATGTCAGCGAGACAGTGCACAGGAACTGCATTTTGTTATAAGCTGGATAAAGGACTCCATCTTTGGAGCACAGCCAAAGAGGCTCAGGAATTATGGAAATGGGCTTGGCTGCAATGGGAAAGAAAACCACAAGTGGCTTCTGAACACAGCAGGTCGGGCAGAGAGCAGGGCCATTCCCCCCTGGGTGACAGCACAGCAGATCTGTCACAGGAGCTGTGGCCTGGCCATCCCTGCCCAGAACCTTGGCTGCCTCTCCCAGCCCTGGGGAATCACTTTGTTTGTGCTTGGAAAATGCCTGCTTTACCATCTCTGCTATTTATAACTTCCATGTGCAGAAGATACTCATAATTAATTTTTTTTTATTATGGCTTGCAATGTGCTGCATTCCACAATGTATTTAGGTTATATATACAAATATAGATATATATCAAATGCTTTTCATCTCCCACCAGCACCTCGGATGGAAACAACGATAGCTAATGAGAAGGCCAGGGAATATTACATTGGAGAAAACACAGAGAACTGGGGATTGTGCTGGTTTTAGTGCTGTTAAATGATGGGAACTGACACCTTTTTGTTTCTGCAGTCATATTCCAGTTAAGTTGAGTTTTTATTTTAAAAGTCTAATAAATCGGAGCAGCAGGGAGGTCATGCAGAGGCTTTTTTTTTTTTTTTCTCTAAAAAGCCTCAGCAGGAGGAAACAATGAGGAAGATATCACCAAGGCTTTGTTCTTCCTGCCATCCATTCTCTCTCCTCCATCTCTGCCTGATAAGAGCCTCTTTTCATGCTGAAGGTCAGAGAGATAAGGGGTATCTGTGCTGATAATGTTAACTACCTCCAGCCAGGTCAAAACCAAGCGACTCACCCATGTCCCTGGAGACCTGGAGGGCTGAGCAGGCTTTGGCTAACCCAAAGTGCTGGAGTGCTGATGACTCTGTTAGTGCAAAGGCAAAAAATAAACAAACTCAGCCTCATTTCTACTTGCCCTATTTCCAGAATATTGTCTTTGATTTTTCTCTGCATAGCCAGTCAGGCTGGGATTTGATCTTCAAATGTCCCTTCCAACCCAAGCCATTCTAAGAGTCCATAAAATTATCACTGCTAAAGGAATCACATCTGCATTACACTTGGAGATACTGCTGGGCTTCAGAAAGTGTCTGTTCCTCTCTGAGTAACCATTCCTAAGGCTTAGGAATCAAACTCATTTCTCTCTTCGGGCTTTAGGGTGCTCACTCTGTCAGTCCAGGCCACCTAATCCTGGTGGATGGGAACCTTGGATTCTCTGCTGGACACAGCCAGGATGATTCTCTGGCACAAACTCGCCCTGGAAGGAAGGAGCACTGCAGAATTCACCACTTCCCACTCCATGTGCAAAGCCCTCGGTTTGACCTTGCCCTCTCCAGCAGGAGCATTTCAAAGGGGAAGGACAAACCATGACACTCCACCACCACCACGTGTGCCTGCAGCCCCTGGGAGAGCCCAAAAATCAGCCTGGGAGTCACAGTGTCCTGCTGAGGGCTGGAGCAGAACACTGTGAAACTGGGCTGGAACAGCCTGTGGGGTTTGCCTGGGGTTCTGGAGGTGCCAGGCTTCACCTCCCCACATCTCCTCCGAGCTCCCTTTGATGCCTTGGATTTTAACTTCCATATTTCCCAAAGCCTGCAGTGCTCAGTGTGTGACTCTGCAGGGTTTTGGAGCCTGGGAGCTGCTGCTCTCTCAGGTTCAGATGGACATAACAAAGCCTCTCCCAGCTGCTCTCCAAGGACACCCAGGCTGTCCTGGGCCCAAAATGTGTAACCCAACATCTTGAGAAGGGGGGTAAGCTTGGGGAAATGCCATCATTAGCTAAAGTTTTAATTGGGGAATTGATGCTGATCTGCAAATGAAGCAAAGCTATAAAGGTGTGAAGAACTCAGGACTCAGGGCCCATCTTGGGGTCCTGTCACCCTGTTTTCAAAAGCCTTCTGAAAAGTTTCTATTCTCAAGTCAGATTTTCTCACACATTGTACTGAAA
>VZTR01009147.1:256266-275444 GCA_013400775.1 Chaetops frenatus
AATATCCACCTTTATTCCCTCACTCCTGTCCAGTCTCTGTTTCTAGGGAGCCCCTTCAGGCATCCCCTTATCTCCTGAGAATCAAAGTCAGATGGGAGCAAGGCTGGCTGCTGTTCCTCGTGTCCCACTCCCTGCTCCTCACAGGAACAGGACTCTGTGCATGTGGTCAGGCCCCAAATGCTTCAGTGTTTTACCCTTTTATGACTGGCCATAAACTGCCTTTCCTCAGCAGAGGAGTGGAGCTGGATTTTGTGTTTTACTGAGCCTGTAAAGGTCACAGCAGCAGAGGGAGCAGCAGGTGCCCAACACCTCTGGAAGGCAGCCTGCTTGCACAGCCACTGAAATGCAGTGCCTGAGCTTAGCTGCCAAAACTTGAGTAATTGCTCCAAAATTGAAAAATCTTATGTCCTGACTGTTTAAATACATCCTTGAGCCAAAGGGAAGGGACAGATTATAAATGTATGAAATTGCTCAGGTCTGTAGGTGAACCTTGAGCTGTGCAGATAGCACTGACTCGGGAGAAAAGTCCCTGTTTTCTCCCCCAAAAAACAGAGGTTGTAGCTGAGGGGTTACAGGGCACAGGACCAGCAAAGAGAAACAGAAAAGGAGAGGAAGCATCCAGGTTATTAATCATATCCCCATTTAATTAGGAGAGGTTGTGTGTATCCTCCTTTACCAACAAGATCAGCAGCAAGTTACTTGCAAGATTGCAGCATATTGAAAAGGAAACCTGTGAAGCCCTGGCATCTAAAAAGCCATGTTTCAGAGAATTCTTAGTAATATAGCTGTTTCCATTGTTCAGTGCCAGGGGAAAGCTCTTCTCAGATAAATCCCTTCTTTTAGTTTTCCACTGCTTTTTCCTCAGTAATATTCTCCCTTTATCTTTCACTTTCCCTCTTTTCTCCTGCCTCTCTAACAAGAGTCCCCTCGATGCAGAAGGACAAGATAATGCTAATTGAGCTTGTCAGGCCTAAATAAAAGATGGGATAATGCAGGGGGCTGCAACCTATGTGCTTCCATCTGGATACTTCAACTCCTATCATGTAGCCAGAGCAAACCTTGCTGTGCTGCTCACACGTAATGGGCAGAGAGTTATTGACCTGTCAGGCAGGGCACTGGGGTGTTAACTACACCAAAAAAACCCCAGAGCCCAGCCCTGAAAATTCCAGAAATAAATGCCAGCAAATCCCCTGGAATATCTGAAATCAGCCAGGGTTCATCTACAGACTGCAAGCTCATCTTTTTTTACTTAATTGTGACATTTCTGCCCTGAATAAGCCCCAAAATGGCTTGGCCATGGCGGTACCCAGGGACACACAAACACCTGAGGTTTCAAGGATTAAAAGCAACAAAAAGGCTGAACCTCCTGATTCTGCTGACAGTACTCAGAGGAGGGGCAGGACTGGATCCTAGGATGAGCTTTCTGGTCTAAGAACAGAAGATGCAGCATGTGAGGCTGCAGCACATCGAGTGCCTCTATTTAGAGGCTCTGCAAACAGCAGATGAATATTAACAACTTTGATTCAAGTCCATGGGTTACATGTAATTAGGCCAAAGCCAGCAAAAAGACAAACAGTTCTACACCTTCAAATGAATCCTTTAGCTTGCTAACAAAAAGCAATTAAGCTGCCTGCCAGTCTGGAGCGAGGCTCCAGGGCTGATTTCACACACAGGCCTCTGGCTGTAGGGGAGCATCCCCACACACCAGGGCTGCAACCTATTTCCTTTCCCTTTCCAATAAAAATCTGTCCCCCTGCATCCAGCCACAAGGTCCAGAGAGAGCACTCAGCCTTGGGAATCAACCCCACTGCTCTGGGGCTGGGCTACAGCTCCTCAGTGGGGAACAGGCAGTGGGGGTCCAGAGTTTCTTCACATGGATTGCATCCATGGGGAAATGAGAAATCATAGAATGGTTTGGGTGGGAAGGGACCTTAGAGATCATCCCACCCCACCCCCTGCCATGGGCAGGGGCACCTGCCACTGTCCCAGGCTGCTCCAAGCCCCAGAGTCCAACCTGGCCTTGGGCACTGCCAGGGACCCAGGGGCAGCCACCCTGTGCCAGGGCCTGCCCACCCTCCCAGGGAGGGATTTCTTCCTCATGTCTGATCTAAATCCACCCTCCTTCAGCTCAAGGCCATTCCCCCTTGTCCTTCCTGCCTGTCCAAGTGGCACTGAAGGCACTAAGTGCAGGAGAATTTCCCATTTCAATTAATGACTTCTGACGCCACGGGTGAGTTTTAGGAGCGCAGTAATTGAGATCTGGCTAATTACAGTTGTGCTGTAGAATAAAGAAGAGGTTTGAGTGTGTCACCTGCACCTCAAACATGGACTCTGCACGTGGGCAGTGACCAGCAGATGTGTGTGATGGTCAGCAGGAGGCTCTGAGGGCCACAAAACCGAGGGACAAAGAGAGGTATTTTTTCACCCAGCTGGCAAACCAAGGAAAAGCCATTTCATCCTCTTTCCAGAACCTCCTTGTCTCGCTGCACCATTAAAAGCTTCAAGAAATATTAATCCCAGCTTGTATTGGCAACATAACAAGAGCATAATTTCATTTCCTGCTGTATGACACAGTTAAAAACCACCAACAGCTTAATTTCTAAGAAATTCAAATTAACTGAAATGGGGCTGGTGAGATGAACATTTCCTGATGCTTTACAAGAGCTTAGATTTGAGTCCAGATTTAAGAGCTGCCTTAGCTCTATAGGGGAACACCCACCACCCCAAAACCTGCCACATGCAGGGACTGGCCAGCTGTTGTATTTCAAACTAAGTTTACTGATTCATAAAATTCCTCCTCAGCCAAACCACCAGGTCGTGCAAGCAGAGGAACATTTTCTGACAGTCCTAAGGGTCACAAATCACAGTGGGGAAGAGAATTTCTGCTGGTGTTGTGAATTAAACTGGGTAGCAATTACTGCCATGGTGCTGAGGGAGTTCAGCTGGTGCAGAAAAGTGGAGGAATCCGTGTGCTTTGCAGAAGAAGAAAAGTTTGAAACTGCCACCTGGGGGAAATCCAAAGTTATCTTGGAAACAGTGTAATAGGGAGCTGAAAAATCTTTATGTTTCTCTGAGCCTTAATTTTTAAGCTGTCTAGTCTGCAAAAATTGAGAAAATTCCATGTCTAATATACTTATACATATAGTTAAAGTTTTATTTCTTTTTTAGCTGCACATGCCATTTCTGTTTACTGTAAAGCTTTTGTTTTGCCATGCAAAATATTTCTTTTCTTCGTTCTCATCCTTAACTACTTGTGCTAATCCACTCCATTTGATTTCATCATCTAAAAGTGATGCCCAATGCCCTGACTCCTCCAACCCAAAACGAGTTCCAACTTGCTCATACTCTCAGAGACACACTTAAAACTGTAATTATTTTTAAGGCTGCAGTCTTTTGCAGTAACAGCTGTCTGAGATCAGCTAGCTCGAAATAACAGACACACCAACCAACAGGAGGATACAAAATACAATACACAGAACAATTTTGTGACTTTATACTCGCTGCTGGAGTGCAGTCATTTTTCCAACATCACACACAGACACTGCATTACACACCAGAGGCTGCAACACCTTCACACACAGCAGTTAGAGGGAATTTTTCTCAGGCTCACTTTGGTGTAAGTAATCCCCGAGGTATTAAGCATCTTTGTGCTTTTATCCTGGAACACCTGACAGCTGTGAGGGCTCCCATCTCTCTTTAATGTGCCGCTGGAGGGTCGTGCTGCAGGGCTGTTGTGCTCCATTTATCACCCTGATTCACCTGCAGCTCTGCCCACCAGCTCTCAGCCCGTGGTTTCCATCCTGCACAGCCCCTGGTTGCTGTTCTGCCACTGCTGCTGCTCCTGCTGCTGCACAGTCAGAACTGCTGGTGCACTTCCAGTGACCAGTTCTTGCCTGACTCCCCTGAATATCACGGCTGTGGCCACAAGGAACAGGCTTGCAGAAAATACATGTTAATTCTCTGCCACCTGTACCTGCACCCGAGGGCACCCCCAGGGCCAAAATGCACCTGCACCCTCGGGAACACCAACGATCCCATTTATTTTGAAAAAGTTACCAACTGGCAGGAGGATTGTGTGGCTTCAGGTGCAGCCAAGAGGCTCTGATGAGAAACAGCCCATCACATAAAGTGTCCTCATCACCCACTCAGTTACTTTCTGCCACTTACAAATGATGGAGCCACCTGGCTCCTCTCACATCATTCCCTTGTCCTTCCTCTGGTGATTGTGACAAATTCCTCTTCCCTTCCTCGGGTGATGGTATTTCTGTCACGTCTGGGAAGGTATTGAGATGAGGGACCTGGCAGTGCATAACATCCCATTGCATCCTGTGCTGTTTGTATAAAACATTCTGATCTTCCCCTATTGAAACAGCAGGAAGCGTATGGAAATTTGGGGGGATTGCATTTGGATTTTGTTTACTTTCTTGGTGAAAGATGGTGTCTGCCATAACCAAACTATGGTTTGGCAAAAGAGAAAAATGGGCTGTCTGAAAATAATCGATATTGAAACTGCTTCAGGGCACTCCTGGAAGTACGGATTTATTGAAGTCTGAAACAGCTGAGGAAAAAACCAACAAAACTATGGCCGAAAAGTTCTTCCTTCTCTGAGTCAAGAACCACTCGAAGCTGTGCAGAGGTTTTACTCTCTGCCTTCCACAGACATCGCTGCTTTCATGCTGCCTGCAGTGCCTAATTAAGCACCAAAGCCTAATCCCCAGACTGGGGAGACCCGAGGAAGGGCCAAGGAAGAGCAGCTCCGATTCTCCTTTCTCAAGCTCGCTGCAGAAACTCCCGTGTGAGTACATCTAGGAGAAAAGCTGACCTGCAGAACGGCTGCTACCAATGCACGGAGTGTATTTGTCCCTGCAAGAGAGGAGGGGGAGAAAGCGTGTTTGCACTGCCTGGGGCTCATTAACAAACGGGATTAATGACGATGTCCTCCCCTCTCCACTGCAGGGAGGCAGCAGGCAGAGATGCGCTCCCATCTCAGCCCCACCTCTGCTTTATCGCTCTGCCCGTGGCACAGCATTTCCTGCCGATGCTCTGGAGGAGGAGACCTCCACCCCACCCCAAAGGCCTCCTTTCGCCTCCTTCACCCTGGAATGCTGTCATTCCATGTGAATCCAGTGTAATCGAACACCAGGAGGAAGAAATGCCCGGCCTGGCACACCCAGCCTGCTGAGATTACGGCAGGGGGCGAACCTGATTACGGCAGGTTAATAAACGACCCGCATTTGTTAAAACTCAACGTTTATTAACGACCTGTTTTCTTCGGGGGAGAGATTAATTGATGCCTGCCCTTAGAAGACGCACGAAGGAAATTTGTCCCTCTGAGAAGGCAACGCAGAAATGTCGCTTCCAAACCCGAGTGCACGGGAAGAGATTGGCAGTGAGTGTCCCTCGCCCTCCCGGGAAATGTCCCCACGCCCCGGACCAGCGGCAGCGAGGCAGCCTCAGTGACAAAGAAGCCTCCTGGAGCTTTTCCAGTGTCATTTTCCCGAGCAGGGGCTCACGCTGCCCGCTTGGACTCCGTGCTGTGCCTCGCTTATCTGGAGAGTTCAGCCCTCTACCCCCCGGGTCTGTCGAGGGCAGACTTTGTGATGGGGCCAGTCCCTGCTCCCAGCTGCTCCAGACACAAAACCATTAACACAACAGCCCTCTCTGGACCGCTGGCTTCAGCTCATTGTTATGATGGGTCCCTCTAATTCGTGTGGGATTGTGTGTAATGTGTCATTGCATCACGCGAATTATTCAGGGGAAGGAATGATGAGTGGTTTGTGGCCCAGTGAATAGCAAATACTGCTATTCTTATGCCAGTCTTAGGCTTGGGCTTTGTCTTAGTGACAAGCCTATTCGATGACAATAAAGGAAAGGGAATTGGAGAAAATGGCCAAGGAGAGAATCTTTGTTTTCTGTCCCTCATTCCAGTCTCCCTGGAATGTGAGGAGTAGCAGTGAACAAAGAGAAAGCAGTTAAAGCATTGAAACAGACTGATAAAGCAGCGATGCCTCTGTGATGAACTGCTTTTCTGCTCATCTGGAAGGTCACTGGTCCAGTTTTTCTCATACTTTTTCCCATGATAAAGATCAGATGTCCAAAAGTATCAGCAATTTGAGGGGTCTGTGCTCAGTTTGACCAAGTGAATTTCAGAGCCACTCGAATCAGCAGATAATCAACAACAGCTGTGGAACCTGTTCAAGAAAACGACTCCATACTCCCCTCAGTGCTTTAGCCAGGAAAGGAGCTCACCCACACGTTTCCCCGGAGACTTGTCCAGGAATTTGGGAATGGAAATAGGAGAACTGGTGCATGTTCTGTTTTGCCTCTGCTTTATCTTCTAGAGTAAACCAAGAGTCACCCAAAGCAGAGGAGGAAGCCTCTACTCTGCCTGTACCCAGTGACCAGCCAAGGACACAACTCCTCCCACTCCTGTTTTGTTCCCAGATGGTGCGGCAGTTCATCACCTCTCACTGCCCCCAAACCTACCATGACAGTGGTCAGAACTGGAGAGTAAATGCCCACTGGTTTATCTGAAGTACTGTGCACACAAGATTTCCCTTCCTTCCATACTGTTCTGACCTCAAGAGCCTTAAAATGCAGAGCCACACTGCTTTAGCTTTCAGTCTGTTGACAAATTTAATCATCAAGGTACAGATTGGCTTTTGGGTACACAGAATGAGATTACAGTGGAGAAGCCAGTTTTGAACACTGAAATGAAAGTTTGGTTTGATAAGGGCTCTACAGCCCTGAGCTGCCTCAGCTCAGATCCATCCTGCACCAGGATTACTCAGGAATCTCAGATTATGGTTTTACAGCCAGGAGACTCTGATATTACAGATGGACATGATCTAATTTCAAGTGGGAAGACTGTGGAGAAAGAAATTGCAGGACTGGGCTCCCGACACACATGGTTTCACATGAGAAAATAGAAATAGGATAAAAAATATACCACAACACCCACCCCCAAAGTTAAAACCAAACATCAGGAAGCAGTGGGAAGGTTTCCCTTTATACACCCGAGGTGGTCAGCAAGGTTACTCCACAGGAGGAGACAGGGGCAGATCACAGCCCATGAGCCTTTTCCTGCTAAGAAACACTGCAAGGAGAGCAGAACCTCCCCCACAGGCAGGATTCAGGCTGGTGAGCAGGAATCCCAGCTACCTGCTAGCAGAAACTGGGGGCAGCAGTCTCCAGCATCCCAGAAAGGGCCCTGCTTGCTGCAAGTCAGACAAACGAGGCACACGGGGGGAAATAACAGCAAGAAGAGGAGGAGGGAACTCACAGCAATGAGCTGGTAGGAGTTGTTCATCATGGCTATGAGCATGTTCAGCAGCACAACGAGGGAGATGACGTTGTAGGTCCCAAACATCGTGGCCCCAACAAATTCAGTGAACTCGTGCCTGGCTTTCACGTTGGTGACGTAGAGATTCAGCAGCCCAAACACAGACCAGAAGAGTGACTGGAGGGTCTCAAAGAGTCTGCAAAGAAAGGCAGATTTTCAGCTGGCTACCTGCTGCTGGGAGATGGAAAATGATCTTCACATACAGACATTGGGGGACACCACAGAGCAGCCACTCGAGCCTTTTATCCCTCCCTGGGGACAGCCTGTGCTCAGCCACAGTGACCCACCAGCCAAGGCATGTGGGAGTTGTCCCATCAGCAGCATTTGCTGCCTGTCCAAGAGCCCAGTCCGTGTCCTTGTGAGATGCAGTGAGCAGAACTGCCCTGAGGAACCCAAGGCTCCCTTTCCCACTCTGCACACATGCAAAGAACAGCCACAATATATTCCATTTAATTAAAATTGCCATGCTGCGATGCTGCTGCTATCTATAAACTCTCCTGTTTAATCAGTGCCTGCATCATTAACATGTCTGCAGGATAAATGCTCTGGGAGCCCATCCCCAAGTACAGCGTGACTGCAGCACTTTAAACAGTGTGCAACAACAAGGCCCCACGAGCTGGGAGGTGGCAGAAAATCACAGCCACTTGCACCTCCTGCTCTAACACAGGCTGAGAGCTTGCAATTGCTTCAGCTGCTGTGACCCTGTTTGCAGTGCACCTGCTCAAAATCCTGCTGTTTGCCGTGCACCTGCCCAACACACTGCTCTGTTTGCAGAGCACCTGCCCAAAATCCTGCTCTTTGCAGTGCACCTGCTCAAAATCCTGCTGTTTGCCGTGCACCTGCCCAACACACTGCTCTGTTTGCAGAGCACCTGCCCAAAATCCTGCTCTTTGCAGTGCACCTGCCCAAAACACTGCTCTGTTTTCAGTGCACTTGCCCAAAATCCTGCTCTTTGCAGTGCACCTGCCCAAATCACTGCTGTTTTCAGTGCACCTGCCCAAAACACTGCTCTGTTTCAGAGCACCTGCCCAGAAACGCTGCTGGCTGTCAGTGGTTGGTGCAGCAGCTCCCTCCCAGCACGAGCAGAGTCCCTGGCAGGACCCTGCAACCACTGCCCAGTAATGACTCAGATGAAAGGGAGTCATCACATTAATTCAGCTCAAGAGTTTCTCCTCTTTTGAGGGCTTCCTTCCAGAGATGAACTGGGCCTGACCCCACTGAGCTGATGAGATCATTCCAGGTCTCTCTTTGCTTCAGCCACAGACAAGTGACCTTTCGCAGTCACGTCAGATGCGTAATCAGCAATCTAAATAATTGCTCTATTTGGGCATCCTTGGTTTGGCTTTCCAAAAAATGGCATTTATATCATCCAAAAATGACATTTATATGCCTGTTTGAGAGTTTCCATTTTGGCCTGAGGTCAGCAGATGTTTTCAAATGCGACTACTAGACAAATCAATATGAATAATTCAGATGCTTTACTTGACATACCAGGAATCCACTCTCCCATCATCTCCAGGCATTTGTTCACTTGTATCCCCATTCCTTATATGAGGATTTAGTTTATACTTTGTGGATGTATCTTATGTTTTTCACCAGCCAAAATCATAAAGATGCTTTAAAGCAAAAATCCTTTCTCCCAAAGCTCAGGCTGTTTGTTAGGCTTATTAAATAACTGAGGTGGCAAAATAAGGATTAACCAAAGGATGCCAAGCATTTCTGTACTAGAAGTGGTGGAGTGCTAGCTGTCTTTTAAAATATTTATAATATTTTTACTATTAAACATAGAAGTACAGCTTGGGCTGTAGTCACAGGAGAGACAGAGATTCCCACCACAGAACTGAAAGCAGTTCTAGGGGTGATCAGCGAGTTCCTCTGGATGCACAATATTACCCAGGTGTGGAATTTGGGCCCAGACCCAAGGCCAGCACATTCACATGTGGGTATGCAGTGCCCTTGACAAAGCCACCAATGGTTCCTGCAGCTCTGCACAGGCTGAGGCTCAGGTGCCCTCAGTGTCCTCAGTGTTTAATGCCAGGACAGACCCACAGCCTCTTTCCACACTCCCTGTTTCAGGGGGGGCTCACACTTTGACACTACTTTGGAGAAGCAGCTTTAAAAAAACCAGAATTTCGGCGATTCTGATTGAGAGACCATCCTGTCCTGCTGGGTGTACTTTGAATCTTAATCAAACAGGAGAATTCTCCAAGCTCCACCACTCTCCATGGCAGCTTGGAGAGAGCGAGTGCCCCCTCTGCCAGGAGCCTGCACGCAGGGGAATGGCAGCGTGACCCTCCAGAGAGAAGGACACAGCAGGCAGGGAGGAGTGAATTCCTCCACCCCTCCACCTCCTCTTCCTCACTCTCCTCTCCCTCCTTCAGTTGCCAGCATCACCGCCATAAACATATTTTCCAATCATCTGCCTAAGCAGCAGGCACTCTGCTTTCTGAGGGATGGCAAGGCCAAAGCAGAAATCCTTAAATTATTCATGACTTCCCCTCGTTGCTGTCACAGAGGAATATTAGTTTTCCATGATCTGTGCGTGCAGTGCAGAAAATCTCCTCACCAGGAAAATGTTAAACCCACCCTTTGAGAGTAACAGGAAATAATGTGCCAGTAAATAGGTGCCCCACCTGCCAGGAGCTGCACACACAAACCCACCCCACGAGGGGTGTCCTCTCTGCTCCCCTTGCAGGATTAGAGCTCCTTGTGTGACTGCCCAGGAATGCTGGGTGGGAATCAAAGTGTGCCGATTCAAAGCTTTTCAGATTTATTCCTTCATGAGGAATCAACCACGAGCAAAGTCAGGGTACCCAGCTCCGGCTCCAGCCTCGTTGGCTCCCACCCCCCCAATCCAATATTTGGATCTGCAGCTGCTCCTTCCCAGCCACTGCCCCCATGCCGTGCATCTGCTCCCCAGCCAAATGTCAGCTTGTGCTGGGGGTGTTCATAACGACCACTTCAACTTTGAAGAACGCGTTAAATAAATTCCCTAAGCGAGCCTCAAACAAAAAGTACCTGCAGAGTGTTCTGTCCCCTGCCAGGAGACCTCACTCCTAATGGATCCCCTCCCACGGTGATTTTGTTTTACACAAACCTCTGCCACAAAGGCTGAGCCCCCTCAATTTCCTTTCTGTGCTGCATTCCCTTGGCAGGGGGGTTTAAATGAATGTCAGGGTGGGAGAAATTGTGGTTTGTATTTAAGCTGATCTACACACTTCCTGCTAAGTGCTTCTTGTATAATTTTTAGCTCTCAAGAAATCACACCTTCTTACAGACTTCAGGATGGTTGGTTTGGTTTTTTTCCTGCTGGCCCAATGCTCTTTTCCCTCAGACAAATCCTGCTGTTGCTTTCTCCACTTACCTGACACAGTGAAATCTGTAAAAAAATGGGTTTGCAGTGGTGACAGATCCAAACCAGAATGCAGAGCTGAACACATCTGTCCACCACAGCTCCAGAGAAAGGCAGGATTTGGTACTGGATTTTTGTGGGTTTGACCCTTCCTGAGGTAGAATTTGCCCCTTAACACACACTGTGCTTGCCAAACCTTCCTCTCTCTGGCTGCTGCATCAGCACGGATGCAGATCAAGGAATAATATTTGTTATTTAACTCCTTTGCAAGGGCAGCATGACACATTTCTGGGGCGTGTGAGGCAACTGAACAGAAAAAAAGTCTGAAATCTTTAATTCTGTTTCTCATTAGCACAGTGCAGGTCCATTCACTTCCCCCAGACAGAGATGGGTTCCGTGAGAAAATGAATGAAGATGATGGTGTTCCTGCTCTGCCATGGGAAATGGCACATGTCTGGCCTACCAGCTCATGCTGCTCTTGAAGGATGGGCTCTATCCCATGAAAATTCCATATTTCTTTTAGGAGAGAGCCCACAGGACTACGCTGGAGCCTTTGCTCTCCCAACCAAGTCATGTGGCCTCAGCCATCATCTGGTTTTGATAACGGTGCCAATACGTCCCAAATCCTTTCTTAACCCCAAGCCTTCAGCTGACAGAGGGTGGAGAATTATTGGGCATCATGACAAGTTTTATTTAATTTAGCATAAAGTGGTGGACAACAGTTTTGTTTTGCTTGTTTGCAGGGTGTGGGCCTTTTTCTAGACCGTGCTTTATTTATTTCTCCTGCCATTGTGAGTTAAGTACCGTGCAAGCAGCAAGAACAATCGGGTGGGGGCTGATTATTATAATTATTTCTACTATTAGTAATTAAAACAAATACATCAGCAAGACAATTCATGTTATTTTTCAGCATGTGCTCTCCCTTTCAGCTCTGCCAGCTGTCCTCAGAGCAATTTCCACGCCAGCATCTCAGTAAAGTACCAGCATTCCCAGCAAAAAAAAAGGTTCTGCTGGGATTTGAGTGTGCAAGGAAATCAGAGAAGCCTGCAACATCCTGTATCCATAAAAACAGTCTAGGTGAGATTGTTGTTGCTGCTGTAACACATCATTTATTAACACCTGTTTTTAATAGGTTTATCCCTTATTTTCTACGTTTTACTCAGGTTCCTCTATCTTCTTCAATAATTGTGGCAAGAGGACACTTCCTTTCTCAAAAATACCGAAATTGTGCGCAGACATAATAAGATTGAAGTTGCAGGATCATGTAGGGAGACTCCTTGGTGCAGCACTAAGAGGTCTCCCACTGCCAGACCTAAGTGAGGGTCTGTGTGACAGCAGAATGTCTGCCCCACTTAACTCCCACCCTTCCTGCAGAGCCAACCAGCTCAGCTGGTGTTTGCAAATGAATAAACCAAGGCTCTGTCAGGGCAGTGACAGGCAGCAGGCAGAGCAGGGGAGGCAGGGCACAGGGGGAGCAGCCCCAGGAACAGAAAGGAGAGGATGTCTTACGTGGAGAAGGCATTGTTCTGTTTCTCACATCGGATCCCCTTGCAGTTGTTGGGTTCCTCCGAGGCACTGGTCTCATAATAAAAATAAAGCTGGTTCAGTCCATTGGCAAAGGCCAGAAGCACCAGGCAGTAGATAAAAAGGAATTTGAGGATGTCTAGCAGCATTCGTCCCAGAGAAATCTGCAGGGGCCCCAGGTGTGAGTTGGCTGTAAACAGGGATATGAGACGCAGGGAGCTCAGGATGTTGGATATTGCAAAGAGGGCTTCTGCAATCAGAGTCGGGTGCCACATCTCCCACTCCTCCCTCGGGCGAGAGCCGTTGTACTGCGAGGAGGAGGAAGGAAGAACAAGGGGATAAAAGTGAGTTGTGTTGTAAAGACCCTGAGATAACTCCGAGGGTCACGCCCGCCGATTCTGACCCTTCCCAGGTAAATCCTCACCAGCTACTGTGGCACAAGAAGGACTTTTAACCCCTCATATCTCAGATTCGCATTCAGGACTGAAGCCGCCTTGATTAGGGCAGAGATGAAGGTTTAATGATGCTTTTTTATGAATTCTGCTTGCTACATTATGATCCCCTGATGGTGAGAGCTGTAGGACCAGGTTTCCTTTAGAGGCTTTGGGTATGTTGGCTGTTCTTAGCCTAAACTGAGAAATTTGAATTTGTTTTTTAATTTGTTTTACTTTTGAGTTCACAGTCTGCAGGTTCCTTAGGTCCATAACTTCATGCACAATCTCCTGCTCTTTCAACATTCGAAGGGGTTCAGATTTTAGCAGGTTCCAGATGTAAATTTCCAATTACTTTAGTTCTTTTTCCTCCTAAATACGACCGCACATTATAAACACTGCACATTCCAGGAACAATGGGAGGGAGGGAGAAGGAAGGGAAGAAGAAAAGCAATGAACTATTGGATGCTTTCCTTCCCATGTAATCAAAAAAAAAAAAAAAAGTGCCAGCAGCCCAGAACCAAAAGGCTTTCTTCGTATTAATTTTCTTATTAGTTAATTTGTCATGGCAATTTTAGCAGAGTTGCTAAAGCAGAGGTCTTAATTACAGCTGAAACACTGGGAACAGTTGAGTGCATCAATTACAACATTAACTGGGTTTGTAATGTAACTGTAAAAGCAGCAGCATTTTCGGAGCAAAGTGAGGCCAGATGCGAGCAGGTAACACAAAAGAGCTGCCTCTGTAAAATGGAACTGCTCTGCTTCTGTAAAATGTAACTGCTCTGGCTAAACGGCAGTGGCACAGAGGATGGAGTCAAAGACATTTAACACCAAGGAATAATTGCCCTTTTAACATTTGTCTCCGCTCATTTAGCATGCATAAAAAGGCAAAGCGGCACTCCGAGTAACACAGCTAAATTCATAACCAGCGTGTTTAGGGCTCTTAAAATCATTCTGGTAGCATTGAAAAGGAACTGGTGCCAATATCACACTGGCAGACGAGATTGCAGAGACTTTCTATTGAAATCTGGAGGTCCAATAGACAAATCCCAGTTTTTTCAAGGGCTCAGCAAAAAGCAGGTTGATATTTCAAACTATCCCTCTGTATGAAGGGGATGAGACATGATACAAAGGCATTTCAGCATGACCTCGGATTGCTTCTGACATTTCCAAACCCTTCTTTATTACATGAACATCATGGCCTGAGCCCGGTAACTTGATTTGAAGATGGGTCTTAAAATGCCTGCAAACAGGCAGAGAGGTTAAGCTTTTGTGGATATGCAGCAGTGGGGGAGGGATTGGGAAGCCTGGACAGCAGATTTGCACACTTATTCACTTTTTTTTTTCCTGCAGGCTGGTTGGACACAGCAGTTCAGGGCTCTTTGCTAAGGTTTAGCACAAATTGCACATAAAGGTATGGGAAAAGGTCTTCTGTGTCCCACACCTGTTTTTAAGCAACTGGTTAAGGCCATATTTTGGTTCTTTATAGATTGATGGTATCTCCTTGCTTGGCAAATGAGGAGCCTGGCATCACAAGTAACAGAGAAACAGCAGATTTCAGAGTTATCTAATGAAGCTGGGTATCTGGGAATGCTGGGGTTGTTTGGTTTAGTGTCTATTCTAATGATGAAACACAGCAGAGATGTACACAGAATAGCACCAATAAACTACACCATGCTGTCACATTTACCCTTCCTCATTACATGATAATTCAATGCAGCAAATGAAAACTGATTAAGAAAGTATTTCTACCCTATAATTAGCCTGAAGATTCCATTGGTATCAGACAATATTGGAGCCAGGTCTTGGAACCAGTCAAATCAAGGAAGAAAAAAAAAAAAAAAGTCTTCACATAAAAACAAGGATGGAAAACATTTAGTGTCAGTATGCAATTTATTTTTTCTGATATTTGGCAGAAAGTTAAATGTCCATGCAATCCTTTGAAGTTCTAAGAAGTGTTAGAATATGGTATATTGGCATATATCCCAGCCTCTTTCCAGCTCAGGGCTGTTCCATAAATAACAAATCATGGTGCAAAATGTTTCAGAGCCATTATCAAAGTTATAAAGCCTCACATTTCGGAGTGACACAGGGCAGAGGGAACTTCTGCCACCACGTGTTTCCCAGCTGCTCCCACAGAAGATTTTATGCACCTCTCAGAATTGTCTGACCCTGGCCCTCCTCAGGAGCTGGGATCAGCCAGGTTTAATCCCAGAGGGTTTGATCTGGGCTCAAGGAGATCTATCCCTGCAAACCCAGCTTTTTGTGCTGGCATGTGGGCTGCTGTAGCTGCCCTGCCCGTTTCTGTGGCTCCTCCAGAACACTCAAACCGAGCTGAGCCTCCTTTGTACCTGTGCTTTGGCTGGGAGTTGAAATCCCAGCGTGTGGCTGCAGAAACCCGTGGATGCACAGCTCCTCCACTAATTTGTGTGTGAGAAAGAACCAGATTGTTAACATTTTAAGATTTGTCCGTGCATTTCACCATTTCCAGCGTGGTTTTTTTTTTTTTCTGTATTGCTTGTGGTTTAAAGACCAACCTTTTAAGTCTGTAATTTCCTCCCTGGTTCTGAATGCTGGGAGAATAAAAGAAATAATCTGTTCCTGCTTTGATGCTGGTACATCGGAGCTGCCTCTTCAGGGAGCAGCAACCAGCTTAAAGCTTTTCCCTTTGAAAATCTGACTCACCAGCACTGCAGCCTCCAGGATTTTCCAAAGGCCCCCCCTGGCAGGCCTTGTTTGCATTTTGGAGTCAATGGGCTTTGTGAAATTTCCTCCTCTCTGCCCCTCTGCCTGCTGGGCAGGACTAAAGAAGGTTGCTCTGGGGAAGTGCTCGTCCTGGATGTTGGGAGCTGGGCTGCCACAGGTGGAGACTTTGGAAAACTGGGAAGAGCAGGAGTGGCCAAGGAGCAGATCCCAGTTACTGGATTTCCACCTGAGTAATTTCACGGACTGCAGGGAAGCTGCTGCTGATTCACACCAAGGGAAGAAGTAGGCCAAGCACGAAGCTCCAGCCAAAGAGAGCTGTTGCATAAGGAATTTCACACAAAATTTCTTTTGTGTCTTGTCTTTGAACCAGGGAGACAGAAGGAAAGTGCTCCAGGCCATCCCCTGGCTTCAAACCCTGTGCATATGCTAATTTGGAGCATCAGAAGTTTATAAATGTGGAAGGTGCTTTTGAGGATGAGCTCTCACCACAAATGGAACATGACAGGGAAGAACCTACAGGGTGTTAAAGGCCCAGCTTGCTCCTTTGTCATTTCCCTGCCCACAGGTTACATAGTGAAGACTAAATTGACCCCTTTATATCAGATTATCAGATTGAAGCCTCCTAGTAAGAGGTTTGCTCTTCTCAGTAGATCTGTCACAAACTTCTGATTACTAATCTCCAGATCTGTAGGACTACAGATTATAAAACTTGGCTCTGGAAGTTTTCAGGTAACCTTATTCTTGTTTTTCCCTTTACCATTTTATTAAAAGCCATGTTTTCCCTGTGCATTGTTGAAGGAGGTGCAGTATCAGTATGGAAAACAATCTACTTCGGCACCAAAAGGCACAGAAAGCACAGAAATCTCTCCCCAGTGCCCAAACAATGATTTTAACTTTTAATTAAAGGGTCAGAATGAGCAGGATGTTAATTCTCCAAACAAAATAATAAGCTTTCCAGGTGAATTTTCAAAATTGGGCTGCTTGAAAAGCTGCCGTTTTCTTTGCTCTGCGGTTTTGGTTTGTACAGTTTGTACCCTGTGTCCCACAGCTCTCACCAGCACGTCAGGAATTCCCTCTCCCAAGTTACTGTACCTTGACGTAGGCAACAATTTTAAGGGAGATGGTTGCAAGATAGAGGGAGTTCATTGCAAAATCCATCAGATTCCACCAGTCATGTACATACTCATTGAATCCACCATCCCACATTTCCTTGATCTCTCCCCAGATGAAACCTGTGGAAAGAAAGGGAGTTCATTGCCATGACAAGGCATTATCTGCCATTAAAGCTCTGTGCATATGATGTAACACCAGACAATTTGAAATTAACAGCTTGGAAAAAAAAATGCCTCATCCCTCCTACAAAGTACAATGCTGCTGATTATGAGACATTTTACAAGTCTGTGGGGGATGCAGTCTAGAGAGAGCTGACAAAGACCTTGGTTTCCTACCCTGGGCTCCAGATATGCACATGAGGAGACTGCCTGAAACACACGTTATTTATAACCAGCACGAGTGAATTGGCTCAGCTGAAATTTGCTCTACGTGAATAAACTCTTTAAGCAGCTGTATTTGGTAGAGTTTCTAATAGATTGTCTGCTCTCACAGACACTGTAAGCAATTCACTGCTCTGCTGGACAGCACTGATTTTCCCTGACTTTCTCTAGCAACAGCAGAAGCAGCTTCTGTGTGCCAGCACAGCTCCTCCCTGACCTGGAAATATCACCCCAAAGAAGGAAGAGACAGATCCATTCTCTCTGCTCAGCCCCTGTATTTGTGCATCTTGCTGTACAAAAAGCCCACAGGGATTATTGGTGAGGAAAGGTAAAGACTCAGCATGAAGCAGGGCACTGCAGCCTCCTCACCTCCTGTCAGATGTGGCTCTGGGGTTTGTGAGGTGTTTGTTCCCCAGGGTATGGCCAGAACCCATCGTGCCAACTCTGAAATGCCTTCTGGTGATCAATTTTGGCACTTGCTAATGCACACTGGACCTCCTTGCAGCTGGAAGGGTGAGGGGCAGCTTCTGAAGTTCATCACCACACTGCTAAACTCACCTGGCACAGGTCTGATTAGAAGTAATTGGTATATCCCCTCTTGTAGAAATGTTTAAGTATTTTTGAAAACCTAAGTCCCATTAAAAAGCAAATGGCAGCTACACTCCTTCATCCCCTAGATGCTTCTGAAAATGTCTTTAGAGCCCCAGGTATTTTGGATTACCCAGTTTACATTATCCTAGAATGAAAACCTGAAACGGAGGGGAGGGGATGGGAGAGANAGAAGAGAAGAGAAGAGAAGAGAAGAGAAGAGAAGAGAAGAGAAGAGAAGAGAAGAGAAGAGAAGAGAAGAGAAGAGAAGAGAAGAGAAGAGAAGAGAAGAGAAGAGAAGAGAAGAGAAGAGAAGAGAAAAGAGGCAAAATTCACCTCCAGGTGCATTACCAATATAATTACCCAAACTGCTGGCCCTGCCTAACCACAGGATATTGCAGTGGTCACTGATGTGCTGCTTGCAGCTCAGCTTTAAGGACCTGGAAGTTCAATCTGAAGAGCAGGCAAAGTTGCAAGGAACTGCTGCACACCCCCAAATATCAATCTGAGCTGTTCAGCTGCCAGCCAGCAGGTCAATGGCCACACCAGCAAAATGTCAAAAGGGCCAGCCAGATAATCTTATTACAGCTGCCTCCACGTCTTAGCATGCACACAAACCCATAAAATAAAATAAATCAATGGAGAGGAGCCTGTTGAAGAACTCATACACTGTATTTATAGTGAGTTATCGTTGCTAGTTACTATAGCTACAGCAATGCTGTGTGTGCCTGTTCTCTCTCTTTTTATAGTGGAAAATATTTCGTAAATAATAACCTTTAATCTGGTGAAACTGTTCTAATTTCTCCATTTAATCAACAGTCATACAATATCTCTATTTATCCGAAACAAAGGAACTCAAGAACAGACAGCTGTAAGAGGTGCTTTTGAAAGGTTTTTTAAAATGGATTATCCTTCTTTCATCTGCAAATGAATTTTGCTGAAATGCCTCCTGAAATACCATTTCCCTCAATTCCACACATGAATTTAAAGATAAAGTGAAGATATCACCCAAGCTCAGAAAAGACTTTTAACCTCCTGAGCTTACACTGAAGTTTCTACCAACACCTGCATTTCAGTGCATAAATCAGCTTCATCAGATAACGAGGCTGGTGGTGGAGCTGTGCAAGGGGCACAGTGCCCTGGGTCACCATCCAAAGTGATTTGTGAACATGCTTGCAACTCTTACTTTCCTTCCTGGTTTTCCATCAGCAGTTCTAGGTTTGGCCCTGGCACAGGCAGGGACATGGCAGCTGAACCAGAGGAGGGACCAGGATCCTGATGGAACTCACAGGTTTCCACCTGCTGCTGTGCTGGGGCTCAGTTTGGAAGGGTAAATACTCCTCTCTCATCAAAAGCACACCCAGCTGTGCTTCTCTGCTCCCCTCCCAGCTCACCCCATCTCACTGCCTCACCTGAACATGCCAGCCTCAGCACACTGGCACCTCCTCCTCTGCCCAGCTGTGGCTGCCCAAGCCAGACTGGAGGAAGAGCCTTCAAGACATTGAACTTTCAGACAAACAGCACTCCCTCCTTCTCCCGCTGCTATCAGAGCACTTGGTGTTGATGTGGCCAGTGATTATCAGCACGGAGTGAGGCTTTTCTTCCCTTTCCTGCATTCCTGTGGCTTAGCTGGGAGCCTGGCAGGAATCAGCAGGGCTGCTTCTGCAGGTCAGGGAGCAGGGGGAGCAGAGCCAGGCTCTGGGCACTGCCTGTGCCCTGCACCAGGCAGCAGCAGCAGCAGC
>VZTR01009149.1:4432-22111 GCA_013400775.1 Chaetops frenatus
TTAAAAAAAAAAAAAAAAAAAGAAGAAGAAAAAAAAAAGGCAGAACTTCCACGTGTCCCTAGTCCTAGATAAAAAAAGCAGATACACAATTCAGCCAGCAGTGAAATATATATTTTCAGGACTGATTATGAGCAAAAGGAGCTCCCACAATACGGTAGATAGAGGCAAAAATGTATGCAAATATGTTCTTGAACCAGCATGAAGTTTTGGTCAGTATGAATTTCTAGTACAGAGTCAAAACTAGGTCTGGACTGCAAAGGGACAGCAGCATGCAGCCAGCAGGCAAAGGGGCCGTTCGGTTTCCCTTGCAGTAAGAGAACACTCAATACTGCTGCATAACAGAATCCTGCTACTCATGCACAGAGTGACATCACTCAAAACAAGCCATAAGTACCATCAGCCACATGTACTCAGGTTTCTTTCTGCCCCAGCACACATTGTCAGTGAGAGGGGAAATAATCCTTCTCCAAAGCAAAACCTCTTTGTTCTCAGGCCAGAGGTGAAGACAGGGGGAAGTACTTTGGGTGGAATGGGCTCTGACCTGAACTTCTGCCCCAAAATAAAATAGTCTTGGTCTTTGAATGTTGTTTTCTCCAGCATTGTGCATCTGTGAACCTTCTGAAATACGTCTCAAGAAATGAACCCAAGACCTCACTCATATCAGATCTCAGAGATTTTTTCCAGATTTACGGAGGTTCAAATACGTTTGCATAAGCAAGTCAAACTGCCTTGCTTCTGAGGGGTGATCTGGCATTTAACTGAGAGCATAATAAAATCATTAGCTGGTGGGGCAAAAGAAAAAAAGAATTGATTTGTGACACTAAATATGGGTCCTATTGAAAATTTCTGAATTGTTTTATCCACTGATAATGTACTAGAAATCTTTCATAAAAGACATACATGTAGGGATGTAATAGCAGAGGACTCATCTGAATTACATCTCAGTCCATATAGGCATCTGGCAAATCACTTAAAATATGGCATTGTCCCGCATTACCTACCTTATGTTTTGAGTCACTAAAGGCTGCATAAATTCAATGTAGATGCAGAGATCCACACTGTCTCACCAATGAAACCAGTACAGTAAGTAAAAATATTGTAGAGAATATTTATTCTTTCATTATTCTGTGGCATATTATTTAGAGCACTAGAAAAAGTCAGGGAGGTCATGTGATTATCCATATGAAGTTGAAAACACTTCTAGAAATGTAAACAAGGGCTTTTTTTGCCTCAGAGAGGAGATGGTACAATGCACTGTCAGATAATGTACTAAGATCAAAACAGGAGAGCCCCATGAAATTTCTAACATAGACAAAAAAGTAGATTATGGTCTAAAGTACAAAAAGCCAGCACAAAACCAAAAGTAGTTTGAAGTAACAATAGCTTGATACCAGGTCAGAGGAAGACATGAACAGACATGAGTACAAAGCATTTTTATTTGATTTGAAAAGTAAACAAATTAAAAATTAGGGATATGTTTGCTAATAAATTAAAGATGAACCACGCATTTTATTCAGTTACATTGATAACAGTGCAAAGTAGTCAGATTTTTTGACTCTTACACCAAAGTATCCAGACAGATGCTGAAAAAGACCAAGACTGAAGTCCAGGTAAAGTAATTTGCCTTTGCCAATGAAACTGTAGGGTAGTATATGATCTTATTAAAACATTAGCAATGTAATTCTGATCCTTTCTGGCATTTAGGTTTCTTAATTATACATATAAATGTAGAACTATAGGTTTTTTAATAGAAAAATAAAATATAATTTAAATATAATTTTTTATAAAATTAAATTAAATTAATTTTTTTAATAGTTTAGAAATTTCAGGTGCCAGATGCTAGCTTAGACAGTTCCATTCATCCCCACATATAAAGGTTATGATCCAAAACTTCTCCACTCATCATTTTACTAGCACCAACCATGGAGTTCTTAATTACAGTTTTATCCAAACTCATTGATGTTCTATATTGAATCTTAGGAAATGCCTTCCACACATGGTTTTTGCTTAAGAGAATACTGCAGCACCCCATCTTGGTTTGCTGGGAAATCACCTGCTTCTAGAATAAGATTTTCCATTAAAAAAAATGCATCTGTTTGGTGATTTTGGAGTAAAACCATGGGCTATACAGCTCTCTAGAACCAGCCTCAATCAACACAGCCCCTTCCGTAGGCGTGCTGTGCCCTATCATTTGATACAATGCTGAGTATCATGCCACGGAAGACCTGGACTTGCTTCCCAACTTCAGACACCTATGGACCCTGGTGTATATTTAGAAGACCCCTGGTAACATGTATAAGACAAATGAGCTCCTCCACAGTCAAGTAGCTGAGCTGAGACTTGATCCCCTCCAGAGAAGGGCCCACCTTTCCAGGGCTTCTTTTTGTTTGTTAACACAGGGCATAAAGGAGCTGGGACAGGGTCAAGTGCCTCAAGAATGTCTCCTGGCAAGGAAACAGTGCACTCAGTGCCATAACTCCTTTCCTTTTTCAGAGAACTGAAAGGTTTTGATGCACAGAGCTGTGGGCCAGGGAGGACTGAAGAAGAGAGTCAGCTCAGGGAAGAAAGCAAGAAAACAAAAAGAAGAGATCTCATAGCAGTCCACTGCTTCCTTAAGAGGGGAAGCAAAGGGGCGGACGCTGATCACTGTGGTCATCAGTGACAGGACCCAAAGAAATGGTCTGAACTTGTTTCAAGGGAGGTTTAGGTTGGATATTAGGAAAAGGTTCTTCACCCAGAGGGTAGCTGAGCACTGGAAGAGGCTCCCCAGGGAAGTGGTCACAGCACCAGCCTGGCAGAGTTCAAGAAGTGTTTGGACAACACTCTGAGGCACAGGCACATGGTGTGATTCTTGGGGATGGTCCTGTGCAAGGCCAGGAGCTGGACTTAATGATCATTGTAGGTCTCTTCCAACCCAGAATATTCTGTGATAATGATGAGTTTTCATGCTGTTGTAATGGTTGACAGAGGTAGAGAAAACAGAAAGACATACGGAATACACTTGACTAGTCATCTAGTCCCTACTGTAATCACTTCAGAAATGCACTACTGGACTGGGACATGCAGGAGAGGCACCCTCCTCTGCACACCCTTGGGATCAGAGAGAGCAGAATGGGAGACAGGGGCACAGCTGGCTGAAGACGGTGAGGCTGAGGATATGGACAATGGTTGAAACAGGGGAACGTGCTCCAAGTTGTTGGAAACATTTTTAATGTATACCCAAGGGTGTTCTCCTGGCAGCACTATTTGTGGATATGCAAGGAGATAAGCCTGTCACATTGGCTGCTAGTGAACCACAGGCTCCTTCAGAGACATCAGATTTATCTTTTTGCAAGGAAAGGATAGCCCATCCCCTGCAGAAGCATGGTCTCAGAGGACATGACACACCCTTCTATCTCCAGCTACTCAGCCTCTGGACCCTGCAAGCTTTCACTGCAATGATTCCAGTGAAGCAACTCTTATGTGAGATCATCCATATCACAGGTGGTCCAGACCCACAAAATGCAGAACAACCCTGTCCAAAACTTTCAGGGCCTGAGGCTTAAGGATAAGAAATTTGCTTCATGTGGTAATATTGTACAACACAGGCAAAAGAACTAATTACTATAATAAGCTACCAGAAGTGGTCTTAATGTAGGCAGATGAAGACATTCACCAGCCCTTGTGACTGTCAGGGGGTGACACAGAATCACTGCTGGAATTTGCTCGTATGCATTCATGATTTCTTGTCCTTTCCCCATCCTTGCTCAGATGGGACAAATAGTGCTGCCAGGGACTTCTGCAAACATATGTCTTCCAGGAATCTGCACTTGTAATGCATTCCTCTCCGTGGCTTCAAAAATAGCAATCTGATATTTGAGTTGAGGAAAAAATGAGGAAGAGTCCATAGAAATTAGCAAGAAATTGGTAATGCTGACCAGCCCCTTTAACTGTTGATAATAATACTAATACATAATAGTGTATTCCCAGGTAAAGCAAAAAGAATTGCGAATAAGGCAAATGAAGCTCAGGGCACAGAGCAAACACTGGCTGGCTGTGATTACAGAGACTGTTAAATAGCAGCTCCTGAATTTTTAAGATACAGTTCTCAGTTTCACTCCAAAGATCTGGCTGAGCTCAAATGCAAAACATGGTTTGATGCTGCTTTGAAAGACTGAATAGCAATAATCCACCATGGCATTTACACAGTGCTTCTCTCTTTGCTGTTTTACAGACATTAATCAATCAATTCTGCTGTCTCTCCAGGGAATTAAAATATGCCTTTCAGGAATGATGAAACTGAGGAAGAGGAGCTAAACACCTTCATAAGGCTCACAGAGATTTGGTCACAACAGCACCCACACCACAAGTGCACACCTTCCCCTCTTTGTGTTACTGCAATACAGATGCTTCCTTCTCTTATAGGCTTGCCAAGACCTGGGGCAGATGCATTTTATTCTCAAGTATGCCAGTGGATGTGGTCATTCCACTGTCAAGGTAATTTTTAATATGTACAAACCTTCTTCTAAGAGTGTTGGTAAGATATATGGACATGGTAAAAGCCTAATAAAGACTAAGCCACACTAATAAAATGCAAAGGTTGTTATTTAGAATAGAAAATCCTCTGATTTAAAGGCAGTGGCCAAATATTGGATCATTTTATATATTGTTAATAATTCAGAACAAGCAAGGAACAGAACATCTGGTGTAACAGTTAAAGGTCTTATCAAAGTCCACCAGATAGGGACTCCAGGATTTCTGTGCTAGATAAACCCCAATGTCTGCGTGATGACCTCCTCCACTGTACTGGTGGCATCACATACAGTCTGCCTGTGCTGACTTGGCTCAGGGGTGACTTTTGTGGAGAAGGTCCCATCACCTGTTGCTTTCACCCTACTTTCAGGTCCATTTGCTCAGGTGTCTGTAGTCTAGTCAGGTGCAAAGAGGTTCTGCAAACAGGATATGTACAACTTTACAAGTACACACCAAGTGTTTCCTGTCTGGCACACACAAAATATGGCTATGATTTGATGAGCTACAGACCAGCTCTTGTAAGGGATACAAGGAGCCTCTGTCACCCATTGGTGACATCTAGGGGAGGGTACCACTCCGAAAGCAAACCCTTGACAATAAAACCCAATGTCTTTTCCACCAGCTCTCTCAAATACCAAGGACATCCAATAACCTGGCAGCCAGCTCCCACTTTCTTTCCAATAGGAGCTTATTCCTCCTCATGTCAGTATCTTTCCTCTTATGTACTTGGGATTCCTTGATTCCCTATCTATAATTTTACCTTTGTTAACCCTGTTTCTTATTTTCTACAGACATTTACACAGGTTTTTGTCAGGCCAGCAGCTTCATCAGCACCCTTAGCTGAGGTCATGCAGCCAGGGGGAAGCAAAGTTGAGCCTTGGATCCCTTGAGCATCAGCAGCCAAGCCCTGGAGGTGGGGGAGGGTAACACAGAGGAAGCTGCGGAGCCCTCTGTGGCACTATTACACTTACCCATCTATTTTATGTCTTGGTGAAGGGTGTTCACCCTCACACTTTAGAGACTCTTGAACACTTTAGGTTACTAGACTGTGCACGCATTGACCCCACAGCATCACAACTGAGGCCTGAGGTTATTAGAAGGGTCAAGAGCAGAAAATTTAGTAGGAAATTAAAGCACCTGAGCAACTGTATGATATATTCCTTTACAGGCTGTAGTCCTCTGCAGATGGAATGGAAGAAGGAATAAAAAGGGGATTTGTGTCTTGAGAACACAGGGCATTCCTCAGCACATGTACCCCATGCTTACCAATGCCTTCCCCATGCAGTAGTGCTGAATGCCATGTGACTGTTCATGTGAGCAGGTCCTGACTTACGTGACAGCAACTTCTGCTGTTTCACTCAGCACAGTCTGTTTCCTGAGGCATTGACATTTAATCCACGATCTTGAATCATAACGTCTTATGATCAGCATTAAAAGCTCTTTATGCAGAAACACTGCCATTTCCATTTCCATCCAAGTGCTTTCTCTAGCCTTTGGAGGGCTAGGATATGCTGGTGACTATGACAATTGTCTCCAGCTGTGGTTTCTAAGGTATCCATTCCCCAGGGAATGGAGTGCCTTGTGTCTAATCTTTCAGCCCTAAAAATGTTTAAACTTTGCAAATAAAGGAACACTTAAAAGCAGTAGTTTGACAATAATGGAAAAAATTTAGCAGAAGATCAAATAGCAACATTGTTAAGATGACATTTAAAGATTAAAATTTTCCTTGGGTTCTGCAGTGCTTCCAGTTGCCTATGATTCTGACTAATCAGTACCTGTAATGTTCTTTAAGGCTGTCGTGTCCTGGAGAGTTTTAGATTTGTGTCTTTTCTGCTTTTATAGCTAATGATGACTACAGGAGCCACCTTTGACAGTTATTTTAGGCAGTCTTTTTTCCCTGATGTACACAGAAACACTTTCTCCTCATCCCTCCCTATCTTGTGGTTTAACAGACCCTTACCTCTAATGATCAGCTCTAGGGGTGCTATATGCTAAGAAGCTTGGGTCACATTTTCTCTTCTTTCCATTAAGGTATTTTAATTAATGTTTCTATTGAATATCTGAACTATAGTACTGATAGCTCCAAGCTTAAATAGTATTTTCAATTTACCAAGTCTTTTAAGGCACAGTGTTAAAGCTTTACAAGTCATATATTCAAGAAATTTTTGACCAGATAATAACCATATGTTTTGCTAGCCTGAAAAATCAGTGCACTAGCAGCACCACAGAAACCATAATCATAACCTCTCAGCATCATAGAAAGTGTTACCATGATCTCTTGGTCTAAATGAATGATAGAACTGGAAAATACACTAGCATGTTTGGTTAGTGCTTCTTCACCCCCACTGCAGCTTCATAACCCCAAAGGAGCATAGTTACACCAGTACTGCCCCAATATTCATTAATGTAAATGCTGTACTATTAGTTTTCATCATTTTCAACTAAAGTGCAGCTGCCTGCATGACCTGACATGTTTCTCCAAAGCAGTATTTCAACAGCCATTACAGAAGCTGGTATATCCCCTGGAGTTCCAATTTAATGCCTTCAAACCACAGGCGTAGCTCTTCTAGTTTTATAGTCTAAAATTTATTTTAAAATTTATTTTAGGGTTGAAAATTTATTTTATTTTAAACTCTCCAGAATGCCCTCCAGCCAGTTAACAAATGACAGAATATGCTTGTTTTCTTCCAGCTAAATTGAACCACAGAGGTTATAGAGCAGCAGAACCACACCACACAGAATGAGCAACCAAGCAACTCTCAGAGGCAGAGTACGGGAATCTTTTGTCATTTTACATCCATAAAAAGTTCTCACTAGGCTCATTAAAATTTTTTGCCTATATTGTCTTAGTTGTGTACAAAGTTTATGTGTTTGTGTGAGAGAGAAAGCAAACCCAACGGAGGTAAACAATTAGGAAGGGTGTGCTGGTTTGGGTCAAATTTGGGAGGAAACCTCCGAAAGGGGTCCCTCTGGACAAGCAGATCCAAGCCACTCCTTCCCCACTTGGTTCTGGAATTAAACTTCCTTGGAGAAAAGTGGAAAAAACTATTTATTTAACAAAATAAAACGCCCACAAGCATAAAGAATGGACAATACTACACAATAAAACCCTCTTGCTGTTCTGACGAGAGGGCAAATTCAGAAAGAGTCCTTTCTGTGGGTGTGTCCTCGGCCTTTCTCTCCATCTCAGTCTCTCCAAGGCCCAGGTCTCTCTCTCCCTTTCAGTCCCGCTGTCCCGGCTGCCAGGCGCCTTGGGGGTGGCTCCCCCCGGGCAATGGACCTGATATTCACGGACCGAACAATAACAGAACAGTCCCAAAAACCTTTGGATTCAGCTAATTAAAAATATAAATCGACCAAAAAAGCAAAAAAGAAAAAAAACAAAAGAGAACTCTCGCTGCCTCTGCAGACAACACAGAGTCCAGCAGAAGTCCCTGCTGAAGGTGTTATCTTTATGTTTTGAAAACAACTCCCTCCGATGCTCCATCGTTTGCTCTCAGATCTAGCCTTAAAGGCACAATATTTATTTCTTATTATTTCTGAACTGAACAGACGAATGGGGATAAAAGCATCATACAGTCAACCCAGGACAAAGGGGATTTAGCTATTGCAGCCTTTCCCCAGACGGGGAGTAGAGTGGGTGAGTGCTGAGTGTAGATACATACACTCCAACTCTTGTGTGACACTCCTTTGTCTCCCAGCATCATAAAGAGCCTCGCCAAAGTAAGCATAACTGTTTCCCCTCCTAGCAGAGTACCTGCAGAGAAAGATGACACTTTGCCTCTGGCAAAGTGGAGTTACATCCTGGCACATATGCCTGCCTCTCTCAACAAGCTGTTGTGCCTTCAACCTGAAAGTGCCAAAACGAAAGGTTTTTTGTTTCCTGTCTAACATGCCTTCCTCCCAAAGAATAAGCCTCATTTCTGAAATAGGCATTTCACAAAAGCTCTTCTGAGGTGCTTTCATAGCAGTGTAAGGCTCTGTCCCCTCTAGTGGCTGGACCCTGTATCATAGTCTGTATCATAGTGGGTCTGAGCTTGAGGAGCTGTTCAAGCAAAAATACTTGCAGGTCTGCAGGTACAAGATCCAGATCCAGCTAGCAAAAGACTTTGGGGGAGCACCAAAATGAAGGACATAGTATATTTTTGCAACCTCTGGAAGGCGAAGATAAAACCTTAATGCTGGATGGAAAGCCTGAAAATGGAGTGAGAAAAATAAGGCAGGGAAGTTCTATGGCAAGGAGATGGCTTTCATGAAAGCTGCTTTGAACAAACTGTAGGGAAATAAACATTTATAATATGTTCATTTATATCCTTTTAGAACTGCAACTTAGACAAATGATGAGAGAGACCCTGGATAAGAGGTTCAGTGCATCTTCTACTAAGCTTTTTGACTTTAAAATAGCTGCATCTGCATGTTTGAAAAATTCCAACTTACAGGACAATAGAATTCCATTTTTACTAAAAAATGAAGACTTTGTCACCTCCTGCCACTTCATCTATCTGTTCTCTGTTATGACAGCCCATCTCTTCCATAGGTCCTTAAATAATATGGAGAGCTGCCTCTGACAGATGATCAGGCTGAAGACCTGGCAGAGATCCAGAAGCACAGGAGCTCATAACAGTTGTGGATGACACAAACTGACAAGGTGGCAAATAACCCTGAGGACACTTTGGTATTGTGGCACACATATATAGAATATATAAATTCATATTACAGACAAGTAATGTAAATGAGGTTTATGTACACACATAAAAATACATATGGATGTTTGCTTAGGGAACCTGGACTGTTTGGAGGATTTGAACCATTTATGCAAAGTAGGCTTCAAAGTGACTATTTAGTACTTGGCCATGGTCATAACAGGAAGTCCTGAAAGTCACGCCTACAAATGCATTGTGGGTAGCAGTGTGTTAAGTAGGAGTCTCAGCTCAACAGGAATGATTCTCTTGATCTAGAGAAAAATCAGATTATTATAGTTCTTGAAAAGATTAAAAAGAAAAGTGGGAAACAGCTGAAACGATGAATTTCATTCTGACCATAGCATCGATGATCTGGATACTGGGCATCTGGACAGCTTTGAAGGTCACACACTCAAAACTCAAGCATGCATACAAACACAAACAATACACATGGAAATGGTACAGAAAAGAGCCATACAATGATCTGATGGGGTGGAAGAAGTATCTTACAGCAAGGACTTTGAGATCTCTTCTTAAAGTTTTTAATGGTTGTAAGTTACAGAGAAACAGAAAATTTGAGAAAAAGCTTAATTGTAGTCTAATAATATCTCTATAGAAACAAAACACTGGGTTTTCAAAAGTCTTTTATTTCAGCAGAGAAAGACATGGAAAGAACTGATGTCTAGTTAAAGGATAAAGCCAGAAATGTTAAAAAGATAAGGATGACTCATTTTTTGCTGATTTTTAGCTGCTGGAGTAAACTCTCAAAGCAATCAATGCCCTTTGCATTTGTTAATATTACTTTGGGTTTTTCAATCTATCAAGAGTTTTCCCCCTTTTGTCCTTCTAGTTCTCTTCCCTCATGCCCTGGAGAGAACTGAGCAAGCAGCTGTGGGGGTGGGGCTGGAATCAACCCACCTGACACTGCCACAGAAGCTGACAGAATATAAGTTTAGGTGACTGTTTTGGCATAAGTATATTGGCCATCTGAGTCCTTGGAAAAACACTCATAGAATCATAGAATCATTTAGATTGGAAGAGACCTCTCAGACAAGTTCAACCTAGCATGGCCAAGTCCACCTCTCAACCATGTCCCTAGGTGCCGTATCTTCACGTATTTCAAATGCCTCCATGGGTGGTGACTTAAGTCTGGGCAGCCTGTTCCAATGTTTGACAAAAATCAAGTCATAAGGAGGTGCTAAAACTGTCATTGCAACTCAACCCAAGTCTGGACTCCTGCTCCAGGTCAGATCCACCTCATAGCAGATAAGCAGATAACAGTAGTCATTATTTCTGTGAGCAGTTTCTAAATGTAATGATAAAAGATAGTGTAAGAGCAATCTGCTCAGAGGAAAGTGGGGTGTTTGTCTTTTTCCTTGTCTTTTTCCTTATGTCATCTATCTCTAAACAAGGTATCTATTTCCTTTAAGGGTGAAAACACAGACCTTGCAGACATCAACTCTAATCTTACAACCCCCTTGGAACAACCAATTAATAGCAGTGACTAATCCTGATTCTGTTACAAATGTGGATATAACTATTTGAAAGTTTGGACAACTTTTCTTCAAGCTATGTAGTGAATAAACATTTTCTGCTAATAAAGCCTAAGCAAGTCAACTTCCTGAAGGACAGTTCTCACTCACTTGAGAGCTGATGGGGTGATGGTCATTTCTCTCCAGTTAAGTCCAACCTTGGACACTCAATGGTAGCAAACAAGAGGAGACCAGACTCTTTCCACCAGTGCCCACTGAAAGGAGAAGGGACAACGAATACAAACTGGAGGTTCCCTCTGAGTATCAGGAAACATGTTTTTAATGAGAGGTCCACCCAGCACTGGCATGGGGCTATCTTGTGGAGTCTTCCTCTTTGGAGACATTAGAAAGCCACTTGTTTGGGGTCCTGGGCAACTGTTTGTAGATGGCTCTGCTTGAGCAGAGGGTTTGGACCAGGTAACCTTCAAAGGTTTTCCCACAGCAACCATACTGTCATTCTGTGATTTTCAAGAGCAACCAGTGCCCAGAGGGTCTTATGAATGTCACAGTTAGGTCTACATCTGCTAGTTCTCCAACTCCTATCTGAGATGCCCTGAGTGATGGCAGCCAAAACTATGGTCTGGGAATGCAGTGAAGCTATGCATGGTCAATTTTCCTGGGCTTGGCTTTATTGGCAACTAAACAGCCAAAACAGGATTGATCATACCCTGCTTTTTCTTCCATTCAGGGGACTTCACCTCCATTTAACCCCGTTGCAGGTTTCCCATGTGCAGGACAAACCCCATGAGAGCTGCAGAGTGACAGCCTACCAGTGCTTGCTAGCAATTGCCTTTGACAGCATGTAAGCACAAGATACTGAAAGCAGAGTAACACGTCTCAACATAGGCTCCCAGGCACTGTCCTCCCAAACAGGCAGTATGAAAACTGTGGGGTTTTGGGATGAGCTCTCTGGAGATGCTTATTCATCAGAACATATTAAAGCAGGTACTGTTCTTAGTCCAACTTATGTTATGTTTACATAATGTTAAGTCAGATGTGTTTGTTAATCGCTTTCAATAGCATTAACTTTTTTAACATTGTACTTTCATTTGTATACAAAATAAAATAATTTATTGAAATAAAAGGTCTGCTGAAAAATCATTGTCTCTTCCAAGCCTTCTCTGTTTGAGTTACAGGGTTATTCTCTTTACTGTAGGGGTAATAAGGATTATATTTCACCAAAGGCTCTATATTACCTATCTTGTTCTTTTGTACCCCAGGAGAGGTTATTTTGGGTTTTGTGGATCCCTAAGGTAGAAGGGAATCATATTTCCAAGTCCAAATGCTCTGCATGTGCAAGCATGTTCTACATTAAACAGACCAAAGGCAGGCCAGACTGATGCTACCCCATATGTCATTGGGTTGCCATTTTGCTGCTTTTGTCCTGAAGAAAATCCCCAAACCCATAAATACAGAAACAAATCAGATATGCATATTTGTGATTTCCTTTGAAGCTTAAATTTTTGAGGTATATGCTGCCTTTGTTTACACTGTCACTTCTGATCTATCTCAAATCTCCATGAGTTTTCTGCTCTTGGAATGGGTCTGGATCACTCCAGAAACCATGTGTAGGCTGAATATTTAGTGAATGCTGGCATGTCCAGGTCTTAAGGAGCCCCTGATTTTTACCTGGTATGGGGTTCCTCGTTCACGGGGTAGCTGTCCAGGGTGCAGAGACAGAGAAGGCATACCACCACTGTGTCTGCCACAGAACAAAGGGCAGTGCCATGGCAATTTAGTGGCTTCAAATTTTGTATGTTACACCTCTCATTCCCCAAAAGTTTTGTCCAGTATTTTACAGTTGGCGTAAAGGGCATACAATGTGATTTTGCCATTGTCTCATGCACAGATGCATATTACACAGACAGAGAATCCGGTGTTTTCCAAACTGACCTTGACTTCTTGCACCAGCAGAAGGCAAAATTTGTCATCACCAACACTTAGGAGCGACAGGATAATTCAGGCTGGAAGGGACTCCAGGAGATCAACAGGTCCAACCTCCTGTTCAAAGCAGGGCTACATTTCTTTAAAGCATGATGGACACCAAAGGCAGTGTTTAAGTGACATTCTCCATAGAAAATGGAGGCAGTGGTTAACCTATCAGCCCTACATTAGAAAGAGATTAAGGTGACAGAGCTTGCCAGCTTACAGGCGATTGCAGCCCACAGGTTCCCTTGGCATCAGCTGCAGCTGCCAAGAACCATCCATGAAGGAGTAGAGGAGATCTAGGCTTGGCCCAAGATCCCCATGCACTGCCATGGGTGAAGTCATTTGTGACTTGGCTGTCTTGTGTCTTGGTCTGAAGAACAGTGATACATGATATGCTACTTCACAGTGTAGTTTCAGATCCGAAGCTAATACAAATGAGTTCAAAGCCTGATATAAAGCTAGTTTAGAGGTTACTCAGAAAAATGGCATGGGTGGAGGATCATAGTAAGCTGTTGACTTGCTTCTTTTGGAAGCAGCTCTTTTCTCCAATGGAAGTTAAATGGCTTTTAGTTTAGAAACCTTACACATCCTCAGTGATTCCTGAGCACCCAGTAAGGATACAGTAAGCAGGGAGAGCAGTCAGATCTGGAAAAATATAATATGTGAGTTTCAAAGTGCTTCTATGATACACTAATTTCTATTTCTATCATCAGGAGCTTGGATTATTATTACTGAACTCCTTCTTAGAAAGCTGAAAAATTCTTTGTCATTGATGGAGAGAGAATATCTCCATATAAAAAGATACATATCAATATTTAATTCCAGGTGGTTGTTCAGAATTTTTGGGCCTGTTTCTTTTACTTATTTACAAGTATACATTTAATTTACACCTCTGATTGACACAAAAGAGGTATGCAACACAATCTTTACATTTCAGTGATCAATCTCACAACAAAAGCATTTTCCAAGAAATGCCTAGAACATCCTGCTTTCCAATAGTCTAGAAACAAGAATTACGGAGGCATATGGAAAACTGAAAAGAATGGAGGTAAAAAGCTGCAGTAGATGTAAAAGTTCATATCACACCTTGAAATGTTCTTATTCAAATTAATGTTTATAGGGGGAGTAACAATAATCATTATTTCTGTGAGCAGTTTCTAAATATAATGATAAAAGATATTGTAAGAACACTCTGCTCAGGGGAAAATGGGGTGTTTTTCTTTTTCCTTACTTGCCATTTTTTTCTTTGAAACTTCTGTCTTCTTGCTGTTACCCGTAAAAACAACCCTTTGGTGTTCTTTCTGACCTCCTACTCTTTAGAAGTTTTAATTTTACTTTGTTCTTGGTGAAGCCTGTAGTATGCTTTGATAGTCCTCAGCACATGTACGGGAGTCCATAAATGCTGAAGAATGAAAATCTAGCTCTCCAGTGCTTGGCAGGACACGGTAAGGATGTCCAGTTTATTTTAAATTGTCAGGAAGAGGCACTGCACCATCACACAGTTGTTTTCCTTCCCTCCCCAAAATCCCAGTGTTTTCCCAGCCTAACCTGGACAGGAGAAAGTCCAGGAAAATTTTTTAAGGTAAGTCTCTAGCATGACAAGGCAAGTTTGGTTTCTTGAAAACAAGTGGGTGGAGTCAAGGGAAAGGGAATCAAACCTGTTTTGAAGCAATGGCAACCTCAGCTGCTGCAATGGGGTGCGGAGATATGTGATATACTGTGATTATTGGAGTTTAGAGGCTTCCTTTTCAGACTACAACATTTTTCACTCCTTTTGGAAACAGTAATACATTACAGGTGTTATAGCTTTTCTTCAGAATCAGACTGGCCAGGGAACTGTAAATCTAAATCATGGCTGCCCTCAGGAAACCTGCCAGCCTGTAAACACAATGAAATGAGTGCGATGAAAGTATCAGAGTGAGAAAATTAATTTTAGGCATTCCACTGAAGTCTATTTAGTTTTTACAGTCTGGCCTGGCATCTACAAGTAACAGCTGGGGAGGACATATTAATTCCCAGTGACTAATGCTGGGAAGATTACCTTAAGCTTCAAATCTTTACATAGGGGTCCAAGAGGGAAGAGAAAACTTACTCCCTCAAATTTCTCTTGTTTTTTCCATGCTGGAAAGTCATGGTATTCTACCATAAATATCAAGCTTTTCTACTTCTGAAGCTTATTTGTTCAAACTGATGAAGTTTCCAATTAGGAATTTATGTAGAAAAGTATTTCAAAGTGCAGGCTGACCACAAGAGTAACTTGTCAGGACATGGCATGTTTTTCAGTGTATTTTCTTCTTTGGCACAACTGTGTGTTTTCAGAGGGCTTCCCTATTCTTAAAGAGATCTCTCTTCTCAGAGGATTTTGCTCACAGCTTCAGCCCAGCAGGGGCAGGTGAACACAAGCCAGGAATGTAGGAACAATTCAAAATGATTTTTTAATGTTTTTCCCTCTGAAAGTGAGCAAAGATTTCATCTAAGATACAAAACCCTCTCCAGACACAAAATGCTGTCATTCATCAACCCTCTTTATACCCACCTTTAGTCCATCATTTTTCATTTTCACACACTGTTGCTTGTCATCTGGGTACAATGCATGAAGCCAAAACACTGCAAGAACATTTCTTGTCCAGACTGTAAGAGAGTATTAATCTCACATTAGCTCATTCTTATAACTTCCAGAGCACTTGCCCAGATTTTGGAGAGTGGAAGAGCATCCAAGGAAAACCCATGGCTGTCACCTGGAGTCTTCTAATATCCTTCAGACCGTATTTACAACTTTGATACTAGCTTTTTTTCTTCTGATTTCTTACGCTTCAGAAGACCCTCCTGGATACTTCCCAGAGACTATTTGTTTTCAGCTCCCTAATAAAGCTCCCTGTGAAGAAGCCCATGGGGTTTTGCAAATAAGGAGATACTGGGCAGCTGCAAAAGCAGAAGACACCAGTGTGATTCCTTATCCCCAGCTACCAGAACCTTCATTCACTGCCAACCTGTCATTAACATTCCCAGTGATATTTTTATACATCTGCCATCAGTTAAAAGGGACTTTCACTATCCAGCAGAAATGAGACCAGCAAGCTGTCCATCTGTTCATTCTCTCTTGCACTGTGGGAAGGAGCAAGCTGCTTCATCGTTTAGCTCCATCGGTCTCATTTAGCCACACAGGTGCTCAAGCAGCACTAAGATCTGCCATAGGCATGAATGTGATAAAGAAACTCAGAACCGTCATTACTTGCCCCAGAAAACAGACTTCCCAAACATGGAGACAAGTTTTGATTTCTGGTTGGGTGTTGTTTTGTGCTGGTAAACTAGACAGATGAGGCAGCAGACTCCTGTGCTGCCTTCTAGGAACGTGCCTGGATAGAAGACTGTGTCTGGGTTAGGTGTAGACATGAGCTGGTCCTGCAGTGATGGTTCAGGGTGAGCACACTTCGGGTACTTGAAGGCATAGCTGTGTCTGCACTGTTTATCAGACCCCAGCCTCAGGCAGCAGCTCACCTGCTCTTCGATTCAGCAGGTCACAGGAATGGAAAGGCTGCAGTCACCTCATCACCTCTCATCTACAACGGGCAGCCGATGGAGCTTTTGTGTGGAAGGTCTTCCAGAACCATTCATTGCCTTGATTACTGCAATTCAGTGGGCCTGTCCTGAGTATCCTGGGGAAAATCCTGTGTAGGACTTTTATGGCAAGGAATAGGAAGGTGTTTTCTACTGAAGAGGGAGAGCAGAAAGAGCAACTCCCTCCAGCCCTCCTGTACACAACTTGGTGAGAGAAGTGAATATGATTACTTCAAAAAAAAGGTATGATTTCTGATCAGATTATAAATGGTTATGATTAAACCATTAAAACATTCTGGAAAATGTATTTCAAGAAATCACTGTCTGAAACTTAACATGTACTTTCATGAAAGTGTCTCTACTTCAAGAATATTTCTCTTGTTAATGGGTCTAAAATAGCTTTTGAACACTTTAAAGAAGTTTTTTAAACACTTCTCCATCTCCCCATGTATATTACAGGTGAAAACTTTGGAATTCTGAATTACATTTTGCAGGTTTCTAACTAATTTTTATCACTCTGAAATACACTGAAAACCACATGACAAATTCACTTCTGTGACCAGAGTCACGTCTCATTATGCAGCCCTGCAGTGGTAAATGAAGTTGAAGCTTTTGTGGTTTATACCCAAATCTTCAGCTTTATTTCAGCACGTACCCCCTATGTGGCACCAAGAGGAACTGTGTGAACAATTCCACAGCCTGAGCTTGTTTCTGTCCCAGCAGTACAGTTCAGGCAACATACACTGTATTTTCCATATCAAATAGTCTCCTGGATATAGTAATGAACACCAAGCACTGAGATTACACAGAGGCAGGGACAAGCCAACTGAATCTCCCACTGGTTTTGAAATGTCTTTGCTTCATATTGTTTTATGTCTTCATAACAGCCTATAAGACAAGTTTGCTAGATTAATCTGCAGAAAAAAACTAATAAAGGAAAGCTAATAACATGTTCAATTGGTATCTATAGCAAATGTCAACTTTTACAGACAAAGAAGAAGGAGAAGTTACCCACAGTATAAATTAAACACTCACTTCCTAGCACAAGGATTCTTAAACTCTTTGAAGAATTAAGCCAGAATGATGAAGTCACTTCTGCAAAGCCCAAGCTCAACATTTAAGTCTGTTCCCTAGGACAAACACTTCATATGTAAAAAAAGAATATATTTCAAATCAATTCACTGCACTGTTGTAGCAAATATTGTGTAAAACTGTGTTCTCTATTAATTAGGACTTTTGTGTGCCACTTGGGGCTCTCTCATAGATAAAAGGTTCCTTTTCCTGTTCATTGTTGCGTGGCTCTGATTTCTAGATAATTGAAACAAGAGAAGAGGAGTGTACTTAGGAGTCATACTTTCAAAGCTGTTCTTGGATTGCATCCCTAATGCAAGGCTTGCCATTCTGATTTTTTTTTTAAATATGTGACAAGCTGTTGATCTGATAAACAACAGGGAAGGGAAGGGAAG
>VZTR01009149.1:28910-60162 GCA_013400775.1 Chaetops frenatus
AACAGAAAGACATACTCCCCCTCCCCCAGCCCTTTGCAACTGCAACATCAGAAATTCCAGTACACAGAAAGGACGTAAAGCAGCAAAATCTGATGTTTTAAACATTTGCCACTACAAATAAGGTTAAAAGGCTTTCTGAAAATGACACCGTATGCAAGGCAATAGAGAGATCAGACAATGTCTGTCCAGAGCCCAGATCTTTGTCTGGCATTTCTCTGTGGTACCATAGTGCAGCCAGGAATTACCTGTAATAACAGGCTTTGAAGCAATAGGTATTTCATTCCTTGGGGGAAGCAGTTCTGAATCTCTCTGAGTCTAGCACAGCAAACAGATCTTTTTCCAGGCCTCTCAGCCACAGTCAGAACACAGTGTATCCATCCCAAACTGAGACTTTGTTTTTTGGATAGTTTCTCAGAATCTACTCGGAACACAGCTTTTCTAAATTTTTTTGCCTCTTTTTTGGTAATAACATCTAATCAGCACATGAAGAAGGCAAGTAAAACTGTCTATTGCTTACAAATCAATCACCTCTGAAGATCCAAATACCACAAGGTATTTTTTAATTTGGGGTACTGCCTTACAAAACAAATCCCAAAATGCTAAGGCATCAGACACCGTGTCAGACACATCACATCGTTATTGTGGGAGCCATTGTTAGCAAGTTGAAATCATATATCACTTTTCAGTTTAAAAGGGGGGAGTATCAAATGAACAGCCAGAAACAAAACCTGTCAGTTTTGCCCAGAAAGCCATTGTTCTTTGCTCTCTAAATAAAACTAGTTGATTAGCTTTCAAAGGGATGGGCTCCCACGGTATTAAAAAAATCAAATACTATCTAGTTCCTTCAATGCCATAAAATCACTGTATGGACTGAAAAGAGGAGTCTGCTATAACCTCTTTCTGTCACAAGATAATAATATGTTTTCTAACTTCAAGGACTAGTAATGTGAAGGGACTTTAGCTGTTTCTTTCTCAGGTATATGCCTGAGTGCAGATGCTTTTGCAGAATGTCAGTTCTAGTGCTTTTGTGACATCTTGTTGCTTTTATCAAGCAAGATGTTCATGGTTCTGTGGACAACTTGAGTTCAACAAAGATTACTACAGTCAGATGGTGGAAAGGTTTGTGAGCAGCATTTTGATCAGGAGTAACATGCCTGTTTTTTAGGACAGAACCCAAGCAGATGGTACCTCTTCCATTGTTTTATATATCTTCTCCTTCAAAAAGGTCTTTTTCAACATTGCTTAGAAGTAAAATTTCATAATTAACTGTGTGTAAGTGGATGTACTCTGAAAAGGCATGTATATATATTGCATAATGCACGGCATATTAGGAGGCACCAGCAGTGACAAGGATGGTATAAAAAGCAACATATTCTCCAGTAGTTTAGAAACAGTAACTTCTAAAACTAGCCCTAATTCTGTTGCATAATAAAAGCACATCAGGGACACTTTTTGTCAGCTCCACCACATCATTCATTTCAGGCTTGCAAAAGTTCATAATGCCATCATTTATTAGTGCTGCAGCACAGCTTTTGTGTATGGGAAAGAGAAGTGAATTGGTAGTAGGAAGTACCTAATGCGGAGATGCAGGAACCTGCATCACCTCAGGCTGTTGAAAGTCGTTTGCTTTTGTTAGCAAGTTTACACTTGTGAGCTACTGTGACAGATGAGTCAGCTGTTTTTTACTGTTAATCCCACTCAGGAACAGTAATGTATCCAGCACTTGTGACCTAACTGCAGGCACGGATTTATCTGTGTCATACAGAGTCCCACAATCCCAGAATCAATTAGATGAGACCTCTGAGATCATTGAGCCCAATCTTTAAAGAGTGCCACGTTAACAAGACCAAGACACTGAGTGCTACACCCTGTCTTTAGTTAAACACTTCCGGGGACAGTGACTCTACTGCTGCCTTGGACAGCCCATTCCAATGCTTAATCATCCCTTCTATAAAGAAGGTCCTCCTTATGTTCAACCTGAACCTGCCTTGGCACAGGTTGAGGCACAGGAAAATGTTCTGTGGCTCTTGTCATTCCTGATATCAAGCCAAATGGTCTCTTGGTGCCTTCCTAGTCAAAAAAATACTGCTCCATAGACTGTTACTATGGTCATTTTAAGACCAAGGAGACAGGACACAAACACAAAACAACCTTCTCAAATTCTCCCAGAAAGACTAAAATAAGAATCTAAACATAACAGGTTCAGAAGTAAGAGAATAACAGATTAACCCTCTTCTCATTAGCTGTGATGGGTAGTTCCAGTCATTTACCTTTGTGAAAACTCAATCCCAAAGGTTCCTGTGAAGCAAATCTATTCAGATACAGTTGAGCAGGGGAATGCAGCTTATATTTCCATAACAGCCTCAGAAAGTCCATTATGTTTATAGTCACTGGAATAGTTTCCTAAATTCAGTTCTGAGCTATACTTCAATCTGTTTGTTTATTTGATGTCTGGACAAAGGCTTTGATATAAGTATTTGTTTTATTTAGCATCTGCACTGAAACATCAGTTATGTTGCACTGAAATGTTCCACATGTTTCTCTTATCTCAGACTAGTTAAGCAAGAGTATTCACACATTTCCTTAATCCCAGGCATCATAAATCCTTTACAAGATTTCTGTTTCATTGTTCTTCTCTCAGGGGCTTAGCAAAAACAGTCAGCATGCACAATCCTTCTCTCCCAGGAGTCCACATGGCTCACGATAAACTTCATTTTTGTCTTGTTCTGGAGGGTTTAGTAGTGTTGCAGATTATAAAGCTGGGGAGATGTCGTAAAGAAGAGTTGAAGTATTTTCCCAAGTGGGAGAAAGGACTCTTGGCCAAGAGCCCTTACTGCAGTATTATTACATAAAGAAGTAACTTTCTACATTTTTGAAGACTGGAACTCCACTGCATCTGTTGAAACTGTTGTCACAGCAAGAAGTTTAATTAGTTTCATACCAACAGCTAACATTAATAAAAGATCATTTCTTTAACAGAATAAAAACTCTGGCCAAGGTTCCTTATTTCTTAACTGAGCAAGCCCTCAAGTGACTGTGTGCGTTTAGAGAGTTCCACCTGCTTACTATGTCTACAATATTCCTTTACCTGGGTTTTAACAGTGGAAATATGACAATAGAGAAATGCAAGTGTAAACGTGACTGGTCAGCAAGACTTTTATTCTGTAGCTTACTTCTATGTGTAAGTAAATACATTTGGAAGTAACTCCACCAGTAAGAGGATTGTCCTGGTGTCCTCTCAGTTACTGGCTGAGAAAGCAGCTTTTCAGTGTCCCACTCTGATATAAATTCTTATAATAGTTTTCAGGTACTTTTGTTCATTGATATTCTTGTAAGTTTTTAAGGCTGAGACACATAAGCACACCCAGTAGAAAAATAACCTGGATTTTTGTCACAAAAAATTTGCTTGTTAGGGGCACTTGTAGATCACTTGAAGACATGGGCTGTTCTTCAAGATTTCGCAAATGTTGTTATCACTTTTTCCATTTTGACCTGGCAAAATTTTTAAACCAAAAACCTACTGATAAAGTGTAAGCTCTGATGAAGTCAGTGAGACTTTAGACAGTAAGTTCATTATAGTCAAGCCCTTGATTTACTGGTCTAGGCAGCCATTCAGCCATGCTCAGGTTCAGATAGGCTGGTCATATTAATCATTTATTTTATGGATCAAATAGTTTTACCTTTGTAAACTACACTAGTACAAGGATCCATGCCACTTAAAGACATTCCACTTTCAGAAAATGCTTTTGTGAAGGTGTTAATAAAAGGCAAAAGCTCAGCTTCCTCCGAGGGTTGTGACCTCTTACTGCTACACTGTACTTGCTGGTCATGCCTTGCTCTATGCCTGTGTCTGAGCATTTAGAAATTCAGCTCACTTCACATTTAATGTTTTGATTATCTCCAGTGCGTTATCCTGGGGGGTTTTTTGAGGGTTTTTGGGGGTTTTTTGTTTATTTTTTAATTTTTGTGGGTTTTGGTGGGGTGGTTTTTTTGCTTTTTGTTTTGGTTTGGGTTTTTGTTTTGCTTAATGCAGCAAATAAACTAGCTCCAAACCATACCCGCTTCCAAAGCAGTGATGCCAACTCTTAGCAGTAAAATAAGGCAGCTGTTCAATTTCTAAAGCACACACTGATTATGTCTTTGGCTAAGTGGAAAGGAAAATTTCTTAATGCCTTGAATAGTTCTACTAAATACAGATACTTTAATAGCTAAAACAAACAGTTTTGCAAATCTTCTGGGGCAATCAATGACAAATACCTATAAAACATCATCAGTACAATTATCAGGAAGTGCAGGTATGTCCTGTTGGTCTCCTTGTCTTATGAAGAGCAATAGTTGCCTTAAAGTGAACCCTTTGAAGTTAACTGGAGCAATCACCTATGGAATTGCATCACTGCAGACCTGAAGCGATACTCAAGCAACAGTGATTCTGGTATTTTACAATGATATGGGGAAAAGTGCCTGATCCATGCACACAGATTCTGTAGCAATAATATAGCACAACGTACAATGCAAAGCAAATAATTTTACACAAGAGTTATTTTTGTGCCAATTTCCACATAAACCATCCCAGTATGCAACTTTCCCTGCTATGCAAAGATTTACAAAGTGTCCTTTTATGACATTCTTTGGACTATGGCTTGTTGTACCCAAGGCTGATGCAAGATGACTCAGAGAAAAGAGGAGAATTTTTGAGTCTCCCTTGAAACACTTGGGTTTTCTCCCCTGTTCTGTACTTTTAAGGCAAGGAAATTCAACCTAATTAAGGCCTAAGTTAACCTGCTTGTTATTTTTTCTCTATGAGTGGATTGGTCTATTGAGAGCTGACTTCTCTCATCCCTGAGCTGACATTGCCAGGAAAGCATTTACAGATGCAAAGAACACAGGGTTAGTCTTCTGTTCTGTCTTTTTTTTTTTTAGTTTTTTAGTTTCACATTGACAGTGGGGAGCTGACAGATAACACAGAACAGTAATTCTCTCTAAGTAGATCTTCAGATAACAGCAGAAGGGTGGAGGCTGAGACACACCCTTCATTTTTCCTCTTTGTTGTATATTGTTAAAAATAACTAACATTTGCAATGCAGACTGGGAATTTAAAAGGTATTTGTCATAATAAACACAGACATGGCAGGGCTTTTGCACCCTTATGCTCTGCCTGCAGAAACTTGCATGGGATTTGCAAGTGATAGAGGTTTTTTCTTCCTTTAAACTTCAAAACAGGCAAACACCCATGTGTCACTTGGTCTATTTAACTACTTCAGAGCTTCACTGCATATTGAGGGTATGGAAGATTTCTTCTGTATGGGGTCTTAGGCCAAACCTGAGTTTAGGAAGTCTGGAGAGTATGTTTGCCAGTAAATCACAGGGAACCAGAAAGGAAGACTATTTTTGGTCCATGAGCTTGCTGTTTAGTTTTGGCACTTTTAAAAGCACAATCTTGGTACTCAGCCTGCGACAGCACTGCTGAATTTTAAAGCAATCTGCCCTAGCTGATCAGTGTAGCATGTATGTACTTTCTAATTAGCACTAGCTTCCAGAGGGTCTTCTAGTACCTGTCCCTTTGGGTGAATGCTTGTGCCTCACTGATGCTTACGAAGTATGGGGAATATCTGAGTGTTTAAGAATCCCTTGTGTTCTTCTTTAACTAGCACCTTCTGCTTCTCCCTCTGGCATATTTCCAGTGGTTTCTACAAGAATCTTGTTTTCCTGAGCTGCATGTGTTTTCACGATTTCATCATGGATATTTTGATCTGCAAAACAGCTTCACAGAAATAGCCACTTTCTGACGATGATAGAAAGACATGCAGGGAAAAGGAGAATAAGATAATGGTAACTGTGATGTGCCAGAGAGATTTCCCTTCTAGTTCTTGGGAGCAGTCTCATCTTAGAATTTTGCTGTCATGGTTACTACTGTGCTATGTATTATTTTACTCATAAAGTTACCTTCCCCATAAAACCAAGATGTCTTCTCAATTTAATGGCATGGCAAATTTGACAGAATGCTGGTCTGTTATATTCAGTAATGTTACTACCTTCTATGTGTCTTCATCTCGCTCCCCATTAATTTCACAGGATGCTATGCTCTGGAACAGGGCGAAAAGAAAGTAATAGCTTTGTTTCTGCAGAACTGGGTTTCTGTTGGTGCATTATTTTTCCAGGCTTGCTCTCTTTCAGCTTCAATATTTAAGACATGGCTCATGTTCCTTTTGTTATCCTTTCTTCTTTGTTGCTGTTATGTGGAGGCTATTATTCAGTTATAACAGCTCAGAAAACTATTAATTTGATAGCTCTAAAAAAATATAAACATATTCTAAATTCAGCTTCACATAGAAGTAATTTTTTTTTTAGTATAAAGCACTTTCATTTTGAAACTTCCTAACAGTTATGAAATAATACTATGTGCATACAAGAGATATGGTAACAAATTAAAACTAACATGGAAGATTTCATACGGAGAAAAAGGAAAAGTTGATTTCAGTGCAGACTGGGAATGGAATATTCTGTGAAACAGGTTGCTACAGTAGAATATAGCTGCTAAAAATTTAACCAAGTTTGAAAAACAGGTGGACAAATGTGCAGGAGAAATCCACCGAAGTATACAAAGGTAATTCCTTTGACTCTGAAATTACCTTAACAATTCATGGGAGATTGAATAATTTTTAGGGGGTATATCACAACATGTTTATTCTTACAATTCATTCCTTTCCCAGAATCTCTTTCTGGTCATTATGAGATGCAATGATATTTCTATTTGATCAAAGATTTCTGCTCCCATGTGTCTGTTCAGCTGCAAATCCACCAGAGTTGGGACAGCTATGAGTTTCCTTGAGTCTCAAGAGTATCAGTCTTCATTAGTATATGAGTCTCCATCTTCAGTATCACGAGAATACTGTCACAGTTTCTCACTGCCTTCTGGTTTGTTCTTTTTTTTTTCACACTTATTTGATAGCCAGCAATATGTTTCTAAGGTAAGAATCAAATATATTTCAGGTTCATGGACTTGAAGGTCTCTGTAAAATGTCTCTTATTGAACTGATGTAAATGATGAACTAAAAAACACCAAATTTCAAGCTTTCTCCCCCAAAAGAAGAAAAAGGACTGCTGCAGTCCTGCATGATAATCCACAGAATGACTAGATCTTTCCCCCACTAAAATGAGACTGTCACCATAGAGCCACCCACTGCTCCTTAGGTCATTAGCAATTCAATGCTTGCATGCAGCTGGCATGGGTGGACATTTCTGACCACTCATGGAAACTNTGCAATGTCCCACTTCTAGTTACAGGAGAAAGGGCATAGATCCAGAAATCAGATCCTACTGTTCATTTTCACTGTTAGTCTGAAGTCTATCTTTCAGAGTAGGACATTATTGCTGCTGCAGAAGAATTACACTTCAGCAAAGTTCTTGCCAGATTTGACTATAATTTTATTTCAGTTTATTCTTTGATATGAAAGATCAAAATTCCTACACTAACGGCGTGGCTTTGATTTTGTTACTTAGACATCAGTACAGTAGGTGCCTTTATTAAAAGAAAATATATAGAAAAAACCAAAAAGTTTCCTGTAGTCTGAGAATAAAGAAGGTCTTTGCAGTCTTGGCAAAATAGACCTTTGACACTCTGTTCTGTTCTCCTTGTAATCCTCTCAAATTTTTTGACATTTATCAGTACACCGAGAGTGCTGTGCTAAGAAAATCTGGGTCTGGTTCTCCTTCACAGATGCTGAGGATGGGGTCAGAAAACATGAGTCTGATCACATTAAAAATTCTTCAGTTCTTGCTGGTGTTCTCTGCTAAAGCTGGTGCTGGCATGCCCCTCGATCAATTAAAGCATTGACTGTAACCCAGGTAAGAAATCTTCCAATCAGCCTGCAGTAAAATTCCTCCCAGGTGACCCACACGCAGCTAAAGCAGTCCCTGCCATGGGCTTAGCAACCTGAGTCAGGAGAGAGCCCACACAACAGAGGTGGGGTAAGAATCCTAGATGCTTGTGCACCCAGGGTTTCACAGCATTTAGGACTGCTCTCCTGTGTGGCTGACTCTCCAATTGTCTGCTTGGCTGATTTTACTTTTCTGCTTTACTCCTCCATATCTGGAATGCAGTAGCATGGTGTTTTAGCTCACAATAGCCCTGGCAGAAAAGGCCTCTTGCTGGCAGCATTAGCACTTTTCAAGAGAACTACATGTTTATGATATGCAACACAAACCCTTACACTGAAACGGATTTGGAAACATGTTAACATTTCATCACAGAGGTCTAAAATGTAAAGTTACTTTCATTAATATAATCCCAATATCATATGCTAAGCACAAGAACATGAGGGTTCAGAGCCTACATTAATGTTGCTATCACTTCTTTGTTAACAAATGGTTTTGAATGTGCATGGGATTTCTTCAGGTCATTTTGTTCTAAGTAAAAGTCCTAATGTCTGTTAGAAATGGTTTAATAGACTCTTTTTTTAGCTGAATATTTTGCTATCTTGCTATAGCTTTTATTTTTATTGGCATTCAAGTGTTTTGTATACATTACTTGGTATACAAAGGAAATATTGCAGAGGGATTTACTGTATTTTTTGTTTAATTGGGGAAAAAGGGGCTTTTTGCTTACCTGGAGTTGGCTTTGGAAACTTTAAATTATCTAGAACTAGGAGTCAGAAAGTGATAAGGTACTGCATTTTATGGACGTCTTCACTCAGCAAGCTGTCTTGGTAGGTGGCAGAAATTAACATGAAGAAGAGGCATAGAGGACTCATAGGGCTGTTTTACCTTCATTTTATGGCAGAAAAATTGTAAGGATGTCACATACAAGAATTATTCTGTTTCTCTTTCAAATGGGTGTTTGCTCTACTGTTCCCCTGATCTCTGCACTTTGTCATTGAAACCATGCCATAGGTTATGCATTCACAATACATGAAACATAATGTGCTACCTCACTCTCATCTAGGAGAAATTACTGTTATCAGATGTTGACAGCTTACAGAACTTTACATCATAACTAAATTTCAACAATAATTGGGATAAAGTTAATCTGCTTAACTTCTGAAGAACTCTTTGGGGGAGACTTTTTCCCCCCAGAGTTTTAACCATGCGTTTGCACTGCCATGTGAAAGTTGCAGTACTCAAATTGGGAAATAGGATTACTGAATGCAAATTGTGTCTGGAAATTATTCTTTCCAACTTTCCATTGTCTATAACGGCTGTATGTTAAGCCTGATCCATCACAGTTAATTCATTTTTTGGAAAAGGCTCCCCAGTGAAGTGGTTGAGTCACCATCCGTGGCGGTATGGATCAGCTGATAGATCAGTCTGATCTCCAGCCCCAAGGAGCTAGCAGTCTTGCTGCTGTGGTCAGGAGAGGCGAGTGGGTGTGAGTGCAAACCATGAGAGGCAGGCCTGAGATGGCACATTTCACGTGAGCTGTCTGACGATATTTCTCGTGCTCACTGGGAGCCAGGGTGCATGTCTGATGGGACTTCTGCCCTGAGCCCTGGCACCCCCAGTTCCTTCTGCTGCCCTTACAGACAGCAAGGCACCCTTGTGCACTGCCTGATGTGGGAACCCTTTAAGCCCTGCTGACGCAGATGGCCAGCTCCAGTGACAGATCTCCAGATAGCGCATCGTTGCAAGTGAGCAGGTGCTGCCTCAAGCCAAGGACACATAAAAGGAAAGAAAGTTTATCCTGTCAGAAGCCCTCTCATTAATCATCTTCAAATGCCATACAGATCAGATGTATTTCTCCCCATTAACAAGCTTATACAAGCAGGTTTGTTTGGCTGTAGCTGGCACTGAGTGTAAACCACTAGGAAACCACTGTAGAGTGTTTAAATTTTTAAGTTTTCTCCCTTCCAAGGGTGTTGAAAGGTCCCATTTGCGGATAACAGTGCCTGCATTGTTCACCCTCCAGAAAGCCCTGTGTCTGTCAGCCTCTGGAGAGCTTGTTTTGTTCCTCCCCCCTCCATCCTGCCCTCTGTGGTCACCTGCAACAGAGGACAGCAAACAGCAGCCTAAGCTCTCCTACCTTCCTTTCTTAACTCCACGAAGTAACTTGTCACAGCCATGAGAAAGGTTTCTATTTAAAAACAAAGAGCTGTGACCGCAGAACTGTGACTAATATTGGAATTTAGCAAGAAGTCAGCTCTTATTTCAGGAGGCTGTGTTGCAAGTTTGGGAACATTTGCTACTAAAGCTCTTGATGAATGACTCCAGGAAGAGGCATTAATTTTTCTGATTTCTTCTTCTCTTTCAGTGCCTGTTTTGCACAGATGATAATAAGGAGTGTCAGGCAAGCATGTAGCAAACTGTTTTCTCTCTCTTCACAGAGAAAAGCTATCATTATGTCAGTCTGACACTGAGAACCTCCTGGACTTGGACAATAAATAGACTTAGAGAGAAAAGCATTAAAAAAAAATGTACTGTGCATTATAAATCACTTTGCTTTTTAAAGTCTGAGTTGTTCAGGACAACTCACAGGTGTCTGGTTTTCATCCTACTACATTCATTTTTTTCTACCTCCACCATTTACAGTTTAATTCACATTGAAATACATTTTAAATTAAAAGCTTTACAGGAGTCTCTGGGATTTTTTTGGCTTTGAATTCTTATATTTATCAAAACACTAACAGCAAAAAAACCACTTACAGACTCTGAACTCAGGTAGAAGTGTCTGCCCAGATCCAAATCAGGTATAGCCAAAGGGGTCTCCTCCAGTTCTCAGTACCTGTCTCTGCTGCTGCCTCTGAGTTTGACAAGCTGCATAGCAGTTTCTCCCATAGAAGCTGAAATGCAACCGTATTTCCTTCAGTTTTCCTGGGAAATAACTACCTTTCTTTTATTTTGGAGCTGAATTTTTTGCTAGTTTCTCTTGCAAGGAGCAATATTTTTTAATTTTTTTTCCCCCCCTTGCATCTTGCAATCTCCTTATCTATCTCTTCCCAGCAAACAGTGAGTATTGAACTTTACACTGAGCTGTGTAATTTTGTCCAACGGATTGTGCAATAACCATTACAGCTACTGAAGAAAAAAATTATAACAAACTCCCTCTTCCATTCTTCAAGCTCTAGGCTGCTTGTATCCCAAGAGGGCATAAGAATTTTCTTCCTGAAGGGAATCCGCATCTGTCTATCTTTCCCTCTGCTCTGTTCCTCCCTGTTAGCCAAGGGATAATTGCTGCAGGGTGGAAAGACACTTCCAGCCTTTCCTGTTCTGGTCTTCTACACACTGTGTTAGCTAGCATGTCCTTGCTCTGTTTTGCTTACAGATGTGCTGATTCCCTGGAAACTGTGTTGAAGGCATCAAGCTACACTAGGAGATCAGCTTTCCTCTGTTTCAAAGCCTTGTGTATTCTAATCTTGTTAATGATGACAGACGCACCCTTTTAAGTAGGCCTAGTGTCCACACTTCAGTTACTAATCATGAAAGAGGATCTTGTACAAGAATTTACCAAATTAACACTTATTTCCTCTGGTTCACAATTCCCAGGTTGACTTTGTTGGAGCTCTGGTTTCAACATTAAGACAAAATCAAAAATACTCAGTCTGCAGTGCATCTCAAAATGTGCTTAGCAGAAAGTGCAGATGATTGCTTCACCACTCCCACCACTCACCTCAGTGTTTATTGTTGTAGCAGGCTGCTCAAACACACAGACCCTGCTGTGCTGAGATGGCCAGCATCCTGCTGCCCCCAGATCAAGGCTGGCCAGCTCTGGGACACAGTTCAGTGACAGAGAGAGGCTGGCATCACAAACCCAGTGTATGCCAGTGAATACAGAGCATACATTTTGACTTTACTGGGAAACTCACTTGTCCTGTTAGGTTTTATACAAGATAAATTTTATAAATCCCAGTCCAGCCATACTAAAAACCCATTTCACTTTTTTCCCTTAGAAGAGAGGTAATTCTTCTAGTTAGAGGGCTATCAACTCATGCTCTCATCTGATTTTCCCTTACCTTTGCTTATTAGCTATGGTAGAATGACTGTTGAACATCCTCTGTCTTACTTATAGACATTAAGATTTTATTTTTAAAGTATTCATTTAACAAATAAGTTATTTTTTAATATTCTGAAAAGGCATCATTACATCCAAGTTGTTGTATACCTTGGATATTTAAATCTGCTTGGTAAGCACGACACAATAAAGGTATGAAGTCACTCAGACACCAGTTATGTTGTGATAATCTCCCTTACTTTCACCTGTCTGTTCTTGCTAATCATGACAGAAGATGCCACCCAGTACTGCCCAGATCAAGAAGTGATTATGCAAGATTTGCAAGAGCTGAAGCTGACTGTTTCTGATACATAAACACACCTATTGTATTAAAGAAAGACCTGTTTTCACAGGACCCCAAATGCTGCAAGTTTGAAGATGCAATAGAGGAGAATATATATATGGACCATATATATTGCTTCCTCAGAAGTCACATCTAAGTGGAATGAACACTAATATTGGGTACATGCTAAGACTCAGGATTGTATTTATGACCTTAAGAGATACTTGAGTTGCTGGCTGGGCACTATCACATTTTGCCTTGGAAAACCTACAAATCATAGGAAATTTCAACATGTTAGCTCAAATTAAATGGTCAATGGCTTCAGAAGAGAAGCATGTGCATGTTCTTGTTACTGTGCTCATTTCCTATTCATTTGGCTTATCTGCACTACCATGGATACCAATGGTCATCCATATGGCTAATGGTTTTAGAAAGAAGATTGCCAGCATGCACAGAAATTTGTGTTCAGTGCACTCCACCTAAGGCAATGCAGGCAATGGAGGAATTCTACTGCCTCCAGGGGGCTTTAAATAAAGGCCTATGTGGTCCAAAATAAAAAAAAAGGAAAAAAACCAAAAAACAATCCCAGGGCTTGCTGAGCTAAAGGTTGTGTGCAAAAAAAATCATTTAGTATTTTTGGTTGCAACGTAATTCTCGTTGCTGATTCGGGTCACAATTTCAGGACATACAGCAATGTAATGCTGATGTAGCTGTCGATGCAGGCTGTTACTTCAGGATACATAGCAATACCAAATGAGCATTTCACATAATGTCTGTGTATTCACACATATAGGCTTTTTACTTCTCTTGTGACTCCCTAGGAAATCTCTGCTAGAGTTTTAAAAGTACATGGGTAAAATCTGGTTATTAATTTTTTTCAGTGCTGCAGAAACCTGCAAAACCACTTGCTTGCATAGTACATGTATTCTAATTTGAGAAAAAATGCCAGGTTAGACAACTTCTTGTACAAATACTGTGTTTTTTGGAAGCTGATACGTGCAGATGCCATGCCCTGGTGCATGACCTGTCACACAATGTCATACCAGTGAATTCTGTGAGACAGTAACTCCTCAGAAAGGAAATGACACCAAGTCAAGTTGCCAGCATCTGAACAGAACCAGGCCACTGGTATTAGGGTTACTAGTATTGAATGGTCAAGTTTGAAATTCCATGGCACTGTTTAAAGCTTGGACATTTCTCTGTCACACCAAAACACTGCAGTCAAGACTCCTTCTGTGTTGCTGACATGGTTTTGAAGTCTGCTGCCACAGCCTTGGGTTACATTTATCTTCAAACCACAGGGTTGCTGATGTGATGCCAGCAAATCATCTTTTGACACTGCAAATGGAAGTTTTGTGGGCTTATGTCTGGAAAATGTACCAGATATGGTACCATTCACATCAAGGAAATTTCTTGTTGGACTCCCCACTAGAAGCACTCTCAGTGCATACCCTAGCTAAACCCTTGTATCTTTGACTGCAGTGATTTACACCCACCTTCCCCTAGAGTATATAATCCTCTCTCTCCAAAATGTTCATCTTGTTAATACCAATGTAAGTCTGGATGATAATTTATTTGAGTCATAGAAATAATTCATTTAGACCTTAATGTGATTTTTCTATCAAGCCATGAAATCTGATTTTTTTTCCCGTCACCATGTCCAACTGATTGAATGTGTTTTCTGTCTTTGTGATTTACACTGTACTTAATTGTAGCATGAACAGGTTAGTTTCTCAGAAATAACTAACAGGTGTACAATTATGTGCACTCACATTACTCCCATCCGGGTGATTTCACACTCCATATCCAAATGCAGCAGCTTATTTTTCTTTTTTTTGGCAAGTGGCTGAAAACTAACTCAAGGTGGAATGTGCCCTGCTGGAATCATACTGCAAGCACGATGCTTCACTGTGGTCTTAAGAAAATGTTTGCTTCGTGTTGTAAAACACCATAAAAAGTTGTCAGTCAGATGACTTCATTATTTGTGTATCCCACAAAGTGTGTTATGAAGACAGACCACTGCCTATGGAATTATTTGGAATCATACCAGTGATGATGCTCCAGGCAATTTTCTATAGTATTTAGCAGAACACAGAGTGCATAAGATGCTAATGATGTGACATTTTGAGAATCATGTAAAAGAGTCAATGATTTCTTTGATAGATTTTACAGAACATCTTAATTTTGTAGCTGGTGTTCAATTACTGTTGCTATTATACAAATTACATACTGTATATTGGATATAAAAATGGACAACTTCTGTTTCCTTTTGTTCTTAGCAAAATCAGCTCCCTAAATTGAAGCGGTTTTTCCAAATAGTTCATTCCTGAAGTCCTTCTTCCAGCCACTTGTCTTTGCAGAGCTGTAGGACAGACCACTGTGTGCTTGAGTACCAAGTAATAGAGGCAGTTTGACCTCTGAAGGGGGGCAAGTTGTGATGATAAGGCCTGGAGGGACTGGAAAACTAATTATTTTAGGCAAAGGGTTTGCCTATGCTTTATTTAAACAGTAGCTCGTGACATATCTTTTGTTATGTCTTTTCTTTAAGGCTAGTTGATTCATCTATGTTTCTCAATGCTGAACACTCCCTGGAACAGCAACTAGAAGCCTTAGTGCCATCTTGTATTTTCCTTAATCATGTTAATGTCATAATCTTCTGCAGTGCCCTTAGGATAACAACTTCCATGTACATTTGTCTAGCATCAAAGACTGTTTTGTAACCTGGAAAATCTCTTTACTCTGTTGTCCTAATCAGAAATGTACAACGTGGATTCTGGGCTTTAAACTCTCCCTCACCTCAGCTGTGTTCCTGATTTCTCTCCTGCTGGAAAGCTAGCTCCAAAAATTCCAGACTCTACTACCCTCTCATAAGCACTGATACGAGAAACACAAAATTAGCATAACTGAAAACTGTGCCTGAAACACATTACAAAAAGATACCTGGCGGCCAGTATAACTTCACAAACTGTTAGGATTCATATAATTTATATTTTTCATTAAGCAGATTTCCAACTGACTTTAACTGAGAGAAAGGAACTATCAGAGGTACATGAAGTAAATTGAGAGAGGTGAAGAATCTACAGGAGATACATGCAACTGTCTTCAGTTTGTTCACTGTGGGGTCAATCAGCATTTTTAACTCACTGGCTGCATGTGAGATGGGTGAGAAAGCCAAAAGAGAACAAAAAGTCAGAGAAACTGAGGGGAACGACCTCTTTCCAAAACCAAGAACTTGTAGCATTCTTTATGAAGTCTACAAGTCCTGTATATAATTAATAATTCTGCACACTTCACTCTTCCAGGTTTCATAAAAAACAAAGAGGAGCCAAAATACTGAGACCCTCAAGAACAAGCTCAAATTGTGTGGCTGCCCTCCAGAGGATTGTTTTTCCCTGATTTTTTTCTGCAATTATTGGTAATAATAGGCCTTGCAAAAAGGCTAAGTGCAGGATGCATCTGTTCAGTATTTTGCACATCATTCAGGAAGAGTTTTCAAAGTAATGAAAACTGGTATGTTCCCTGGAATGGGTTTTCTCCCTTTGAGTGCTGCAGGTCTCCTTTAAAGGACAAATCCCTTCAAAACGCTGATCTGCTTTACCCATGCCCCCAGGGCATGTGGGCTGGGCAGTGCTCCAGCCAGGGCTCATCTAGGCAAGCTGGACAGGTGGGCTGCACTGGGGCAGCCATACCTGAAAGGAGGCATTACAAGGCAGCTGGACATCTACCACAATAAAAAACCCTAGTGTTTCTTTCAGGTGGGGAATCTGATAACCTACACTCTCCATGAAACTCCTTGTTTTCCTCAAGACAGTCAGAGACCTTTCTGTGCACCAGCAAGTACAGAATCCCTTTCCCCTTTCTTCCCTCAAGTCTTTACACAGCACTAATGCAAAGTTGAATTTTCAGTCTATGACAGTCTGCACATCAAGGCATAGGAGGGGCTGTTTGTCCTGTTGTTATCCAGGTATTCTCAAGTGTCTGGTCAGATTTCAGGCAGGGCCATGTATCTGCAGCATGGAGATTTAAATGGTTTTCTGCCAGTCACAAAGAGACAAGCAATTTTCATCTCTCAATGAAGATAATTTGGGGAACTGTAACTTTTTTATGCGCCTTGTGAGACACATTTGGAACAGTTCATGTTATCCCAGCTCCCATGTTACATGCTGCTTCCTGACAAAACCTCCAGTACAACGGTAAGGGCATGCCTGCCAGCCTTTCTTGCAGGCTGGTGTACCAAGAGTTGAAGAGACCGAAAAATATCCACTGCAGGAGTATGGATCAATAATAAAGGTCATCTACAGTCCTAAGTATAGACAGAAATCTTCAAGGAGAGTGGAAGAGGTTTGTGTAGCTGTTTGTCCTGTGTGTATCTACATTTCAGAGCTGAAAAAAAAGTCATCTCATTTTGGAAAGCTGTTGGGAAGAGAACTGGAGGGTGACAAGGGCATGGGGTAAAATACACATGAACAAATTTATGCAAGGCCCAGAATTTAGCCACTGTAAAATTGAAAGCATGGGAAAAGCTGCTCAGGTTAGAATGCAAGTTTGTTAAGGTGATCAGTGCAAAAAGTCCTCAGAAAGCATCCCTAGGGCTACATTCACCCTCTCAATCTCCAACAACAACCAGTGGCAGGAGAAAGGTGCACAAATTTAAACTGAGAATAGGTTTTGATCAGGTACTAGGAAGAAATCCTTTACTGTGATGGCAATGAGGCACTGTAACAGGTTGTCCTGAGAAGTTGTGGATGTCTCATCTCTGGCAGTTTTCAAGGCCAGGTTCTTCTGACCAACCTGGTCTAGTAGGAGGTGTCCCTGCCCATGGCAGGAGGTTGAAATTTTATGGTCTCTAAGGGCCCTTCCAACCCAAGCCATTCTCTCATACTATATATAATTCTATGAAATATCCGTTGACCATAGTTTTTTGCAAGAAATTGCCAATGCCAGAGATCAGTGAAGAGGACTCAGGAATGGCATAATGCAGTTAAGTCTGTCTGAGGACAAGGAGGAAGCAGATGGCTTTTATACCTTGCAAACATGTCTTCTCTGATTTTACAAGAGCACCGTTCTCCCAGGGGAATTTCTCTGGAGGAACATTGCAGAGAACGGACTGTCACCATGAAATAGGATGAGCCATATTAAGTTAAATTTGGGAACTGGTAGGCAAGCCTAAAAGCACCAGAAACATTGATACTGTTCTGAAACAAGTTAGAGGCACTTTAAGGTACACAGGAAATTTTAGGCTGTTACAATGATGTGTTTTTCAGTCAGGAACTGTCTAAACTGGTATGCCTGTTAAGAAGAGACTGTGACATTTGGTATAATATGGGAACAAAGTACCCACAGTTGTTTTTACAAATTGTGAATTCCTGGAGTCTCTGTGGCAGAGAAGTTGACTCTAATAATTGGGCAGAACACAACACGGGTCTCAGTGGGTGCAGACCTGTGCTGAGATGGTCCAACTGTCACATCCTTCACTGCCACAGGAGATTTTGAACTTTCATGCATAGAAACAACAAAAAGGGAGATATAGGTGTTATCCTACTGTCACCTTTAGAGTTACATTAGAAGAACCAGGAAAAATGCTAAGAGAGAAGGCAAACACCATATGCTTTTAAATTTTTTTGGTCAGTCAGGCATACATCCATCGGCACTTGCTCCATCACTTGCTTGGGAAACAATATTTACCCAGGCCACCATTTGGGTAACCCTTGGTATCGCAAAAGGATTTTGATGTTAAGGTGGGTAGTCTCTGTGTTGATATGAAAGATCAGCAGAAGTGATACTTCTGTCTGATAGGAAAATATTGGTAAATAAGGACAATTGGAGGCCTCAGCCTTTTTTTTCTTAGAAAGATATTGTGCTGCTTAATTAAGGTGGATACTGGGCATCAGTACAGAACCAGACAGCTGAGACAGAGGTCAGAGGTAATGTGCATCACAGTCCGAGGGGCTGTCAATGTGTGAGGGAGGAGCAGTATTGTATTATCAGGTACCAGAAGAGTAGGGAGGCCATTCATACAAATGCTTGCTCTAACCTAGAAGAAAAAAAACTGCAAAAGGGCTTAAAATTGAGAAAAACCAGCATGAGTTAGCCTCTCATTCGGAGTGTTGCTAAGTACTGTGCTGTCCCAGCTAGATTGTTTTCAGAATCTCAAACTATATTTGGTACCAGCTTACCCAGACTTGCTTATAACACACAGAAGTCTGTAAGGCAAGTACACCAAAAGTTTGTTTCAGTGAGCAAAATTTGTGCCACTGGTCACAGTCCCACTGGGCTTGGGTCAGGGAGCAATACTGGGCTGCTGCTGAGTGCCCAGAGCTATGATGTATGAGTTCAGTACTTTTTTGCTTTCCAGAGCTCAGCCTTCCCAAGCAGCAGGCACTGCAAGTTGGGAGCAAAGAGCAGGGCTGCTGCAGGACTGTCCAAACACTAATAGGTACCTACAGGGCTATTTCCCTTGAGGCTGTGGTGAAGGATCTCACAGAGTAGGCTGGTTTTCCCTAAATCTCTCACTTGAACAGCTTTTCCTTCCAACTCTACAAATTGCAAATCCTGCCTCATTAAGGGGTCACCAAGATAAAGTAACAACCACAAGGTACTAGTGATACTTGGGAGTCAGCCTCACATTGCTGTAACTGTTTCCATGGCTGGGGGAGCTTTTCAGACCAGGTGTATTTATCAAATTCACTCTCTAAATTTATTCTGGTATAGCCTTTCAACTCTTTCTACATATTAAAAAGAGATCCAAAAAAAGCATTGGTTATTATTTTTTTTAGGCAGAAAATGGTAAGAAAGAATGCCTTGGTTTCAGAAAAACAGGAGGTTTTTGTATAAGACAGTCTGTAAAATACCCTGTCACAAGTGAGAAAGCAGACATAGGAATACATTCAAGGATCTGAAACTGAGTTAAGCAAAGTTTGGCAATAAGTATAATCACTCATCTCTTAATTCCTTGAGTCCTGAATAGCTCAGTTTTTGTGCTTTACTTTGAACTTCAACATGTCTTCTGCCATCATCTTGCTGACAATCCTTTCTCAGGAGCAAACAGAAAATGTCCATATGTGGAGGTTTTTCATGGATATCAAAGATGGTAGGGTTGATAACTGGCATAGAAAGGCACGGTGTCCAGCAGAAGGAAAATGAAGGGTGGTGGATGGAACAGTTTCATCAAATGGTGATTTGCAAAGAAGAGGTCCTTGGTATTGCCAATATCAAGAACAACTTGCAAAGACAGCACTGCTTTACTCAGCCCAGAAAGGGGCTTTGGCTCTGAAGAGAAAGGAATGCCAAACTCATGGTATAACCCTGTTTGTACAGCCCAGAGTCTGTTCAGAGGGAGAGGAGTTGCTTGCAATTGAAATGGAACAAGAAAGCCAGACGTCTCTTTTTGGTCATACCGTGCCTTCCTCCACTGTGTCACGAAAGCCGTAGGACTCAGGGTATCACAGAAACAAAGCTCTAAGCCTACTCCAAGGCCCAAGGACACCCACCATCCACCCCATGGATCAACAGCCATGCTTGGACACACAAGTCCCTGCTGAGATAAGGCTTTAACCCAAACTTCAGAGCTTGCTCATACATCAAAGGGTCTTCATGGGCAAAACCAATCTCCTCTCTGCCTGCAAACCGCAAGCACTACAGACAGGAGACACAAGTCTCTGCAGACCTGGGTTTCAAGAAAATCTTCCTGAGAGATTGCTGACCAATCCTTGGAAGACTTGTACCTACTCATATTCTCTTCAGGAAGGAATTTCAATAGCCTATGTCTCATGACTAGGCATGAGGCTTTAGAAGCATAATATGGACACTGTGTGATACCAGTCACAGGCAGGAATTCACACAGGAAGTCTGTGGGATACAGAAGTCTGTTGATTTGATGTAGCTCGTAAGTGCCACCTTCTTCCTGTGTGGATGTAACTATTTCTTAGCCTGGCTGTTGGTAAAATGAGGATACAATTTACCTATGACATGTGGCAGTAATAAGCCTCAAATAAATGATGCTTTCAAAGTGCTTCGCATTCCTTGAAAGGAATGTGTTGTACAAACACAAAATATTTCATTCAAACTTTATGTAAAGGCTGCATTTATAAATGCTGTACAAGTGGGTAACAAATGATTAACAGATGTTATAGCCATATTACAGAGATTAATGTATTTTGGATGGTTATAAACTATCTATGGAGTTGTTGGACTCTTAAAGGATCTGGAGAAGTAGATTAACCATAGATTAAAATATCAATCATGTGCTAAACTCATTTATAACTTCACCCTTAGTAAAAAATGTGAATTTACTTTCCAAGAGGCTTCATTCATGGGAAAAAAAGCAGTTGGGAATCAAGCCTGTCATTTCATTGTTACATGTAAGATGAGGGCAAGCATTACTCTTTGCTTTTAAAAGCTTAATTTTTTCACTACAAAAGAATTCATGTAATGGAAATTACACATTTTTAAGCCCCTGTTCTCTTATTCTAACTTCCCCTATGGCTGTGGATTAGGCTCTTTTCAGTTTTTTCCCAAATAACTGCTACAGTGAGTTTGTTATATCATTCTCCTTAAAAATTGATACAGAGTAAAAATCATGTAGGTATAAAAATACAAAACCTAAACCTCAAATTATTCAACCCACTCAGGGATCGAACAATAATGAAACTAGTAAATAATGTGGTAACAAAGTTGTCTTTGTACCAAACCATTCCATTTAATCTCAATCTTTTTCAGAAGTTCTGCTCCAGTTCAACATTTCTTACTTAAACACTTGAACTCTTTACAGCTTATAACTAGTCCTATGAAAATAATTACTCCAGCTTTTTAAGCTGTTCAGCCTTCAGCCCTATCTTCTTGTCCTCTGTTTTTCTACCGTTTTTAAATTTCTACTTTTGTAGAAGCATTGTTGGGTGCTTAGTGTCATTTATTAGCCACTGCATTAGATCATGAAAGGGTCTACTACATACAAGTTGCCTGCTCTGGTGCATATCCAGAATAAGCCATTAAAGTTACAGGTGATTTGACACAACAGCATAGAAAATATCTATAGGGTCTGACTTCTAAATAACGTTTTTTGCCCCTATTCTGCCTGGTCCTGTTCATGGCGTTGTAAGTTGTTTCATCATTAATCATTATCACCACCATCAACCTATGGGGATATGCTCAGTCTGTGGTTTAAACCAATTTATCTGCTGCCTTGCCTGGTCTTAAGGGCTTGTAAAGGGTGCATCCTGGTACCCTTTCCAGCAGGCCAACATGTACACCATCTCTGGGCTCCTCTATTTGCTAGCCACCAAGTCTCTAAGAACAGAAAGAAATTGGTTCCTGCTGTGTGTGTTGTAGGAGAAAAGTCATGGATATTTGAGAAAGAAATTAAGGAATATCATGAGCAAAGGCAGTATAAAATGGCCTGCACTAACCAAATATCCACACAGTTTTATCAAAAACACCTCCCCTTCTCCTATGTGTGGTGTGTCAGACACCACTAAAAGACAGCAGCTGGTAAATAAGGACTTGTATATAGCCTGTGGTAAACCAGTTTAACTAGCTGCACTGATCTTCTCTTCAACTTAAATTTGTAAACTGTTAATCTTCCTTATGTAATAAACTCCAGAGCATGGTAGTAAAGATTAACAGGGAGACCTGTAGACAATCCTGACTGATGCACAGCTGTTGCATGTGACCTTCTGAGAGGGTTTGGTGTACAAAATGCTGCTTAGGACTGTAAAAATTATAGAATGAAAAGGTTGAGTTTGTTAATGTGTTTGAATCTTTCTTTTCCAACAATATGAGACTGCTCTTTTTTCTTTTTCTTTTTCTTTTTCTTTTTCTTTTTCTTTTTCTTTTTCTTTTTCTTTTTCTTTTTCTTTTTCTTTTTCTTCTTCTTCTTCTTACTTGATTCCTATGTGTTTTCTGCTCCTGGCCTATTGTTTACCTCTCTTTACATATGTGTTTTATTTCATACTTCCATTAATTGAGGTCTTCCCCGCTTTGCCATTGCATGCCTTGTGTTTCAGAAGTAAGAAAAGAAACTGTATCAAATCAATATATTCCAGGCTGAGAGGCCAGCTCCTTCTAAGCCCTTAGACCCACTGGGCATTGGCTTGCTGAGTGTAACCTGAAATCTTAAAACACTTTCTAGATGAATGCTAAGGTACAAATGAGGGCTGGTTTGTCTCTCAAGTCAACACTTAAAATGAAAAAGCTGATGATGTTTTCATTGGGGTGGAAAGAGTGACAGACAGCCTCTTGACAGCAGATTACCAGGAGAGAGAAAACAGAGCTAAACTTCTGTTTTCACTTTCCACTGCAGAGTGAAAGAGGGAGGCTGGGGGGGCTGGGGAGGAGATTGGAAGTGGGGAACTGCATTTTTCCTTGTGTTTTTTTGTTAGGCTCAGTTACACATATATCACCATGGCTAAATTAAAAGGCCTCTATTCTGCTGATGGATGGGCAGTAGGTTTTGCTTGGAACCACAGGAACTCTCAGGATAACATTGGCAATACCCAGGCCAGATGGAAATTGACAGCATAAGCTGACTCTTAAGCTTCCCTTCCAGTAATAGACTGTGGCCCAATTCACGCAAACTCTTTCTGTACTCATCTTTCTACAGCAAAATATTTTAGACGTCTTTTAGGGCCCAGTCCTCAACAAAGTACTTAAGGACAGAGGAATGGAAATTCACACAGTAATCCTCTGCAAAAGCTAGAAATGGGGAAAAACAAACTCATGTATCACAAGAAAAAAAGCAGAGCTAATTATGGGGTACAGATGAGTGCTCTGAGCTGTGCTTCACTTGCCAGTAGCAGTAATTCCACCAAGGAATTGTTCTTCCCTAGGCAAAGGCAGCAAACACAAGCCATGACAGAAAACATGAAAGAAAATTACAGTGTGCTTAAATGAAAACAAGAGGAAGTTTTCTAGAAACTCACATTCTTGCCATGATGGAGGCCTACTCCTCATCCCATTAGGTCCAGTCTGTCATCTTTAACTCAAAATTGTAATATGCTGTCATCTCACTGCTGCAGCCCTTGTCTCAGGATCAAGCTACCTGTCTGTCCTTCCAGATATCTGTATTTCCCTTGCTCTGAGGTAGTAGGCTATTCCAGTAAATGGAGGCCTCTTACCCTAGCATTTTCAGGAGGAACAACTTTATTGTCTCTGCTGATACTAGTATATCTGGATTCTGGGCCAGTATTTGTGGGCACAGGGGACCTGAAGGACAAGAAAAAGGAGGTACTCCTTCAGTGATTTTCTGCTGTCTTGCTGCTTGCCTATCTTTGCCCATATACATACGGACAGCAGTAGCAGGAGTGAAAAACGTGGATGTCTGCCCAGTCAACACGTCTGTTTCCAAAGTGAAAATTTCTTCTTACTTTCTGAAAATCAAGTTCCCCCTTAAGGTCCTTCAGATTAGGCTCCTCCACAATTTGCTACATCTCCTGAAAAAATATGAACAAACCATCAACATAAAACTAGCGCTTATGTCTGACAAATCTTGGCCAGGTTCATCTCTGCATTCTCATGGCCAGAATAAACACTGCAAAAATCCACCATGCACGTGTTCAGCAATGCCTTTTCTTTACCACACACACCCATGCATAAGTTTTTTAAAAAATACAATTGGAAATAAACAAAGTAAAAGATGATTGAAAAAATCACACATGCAGTGAATGTGTACCCAGAAGGAAATGCTTGACATGTTATAAAATACATTTTCTTTTTGAGGAAAATAAAAAGGTAGAAGTAGAGACACTTCTACAGCAAGTCTGACCCTAGACTGGAAGGCTCAAGGTGTGGTAGAACTGAATGAAATCTCTGCACTCCTTCACACCAGAGTATCTATCATGTGTTGTTGCTCTCATTGAAATGCAGGCAAGAATTAGACCCTGAGGCCAGTAGGTAGCAAAAATGAGCTCCAGAACAGGCCTCTACCCACAGCAAAGCAGCAATACCGTTGAGACAGGACTAGGGGATTTGAAAGAGATCAGATCCACAGTGCAACGTGGGCAGCAGGACACCAGGGAGCGATCATGAGGATGGGACAGCACTGGTGAGCAACAGAAACTGGATTTTGAAAGGACTCTACTAGTACAATACAGAGATGCAATAAGCTCCAAATGCAAGTTGGTGAAGGAGATTTTTTTTCTCTGGGCTAGTTAGGGTTTTTTGGCTTATGTTGTTTTGTAGCTAACATAGATGTTCAATCTGATCATTTGAACTTCATCATTTTTAGAGTTAAATGATTGGTCAGTTAATCTAAAATGCTGCTATCTGATCACTTGAATATAAATTACTGCCAGGACATCCAAAATTTCATTCTTTTACATATGCAAAAGTGCAACCAGCTATTTGCAAAGGAGGCAGAATAGAAAGCAAAGGTGTAAGTTCAGTAAAAGAAAGTGTTAGAAAAATTTAAAAATGCAGAAATCACGTTGACTGTCAAGTGTAAGGGCATCCACATGTATTTATGTGACTTTTTTTCCAACATTTTCTATTACATTAAATTTTCCTGGTGCCCAAAACAGAACCGTAAAGAAGAGAGGAGCCCATCTTAGACTAGTGACGGGAGAGCTGACTAAGAGCAAAAGATGTTTGGGCTTACAGGTAACTCAGGGACAGCATTTTTCCAGCTGGAAGTTGTATCATCTGAGGTTGTTCTGTATCTTCAAGGTAGCTAATTGCCATGGACAGAATATTCTCCTGAGGTAATTTGGATTACAGCAGCATTACAGTAGAGATGTTTCTGGACATGAGAGTTTTGAGATCTCTTTCCTTCCTGCTGATGAGCAACATGAGTAGAAAAAGTATATGCAACTTCACCAAGTCAAACCAAGGCTGGGAACCTGTGACTGACAATATCTGGGAGAAAAATTAATTCATTTTGAAATGTATTATATGTTGACTATGTTAACCTCTTAAAGGAAGCACGTCCACACACCCATAAAAGATGATTTTGCATGTGCAAACTGATTGTAGTGAGATGCTTTCCCCATGGTCTGTGCTGTCTACCCTCACCTTTGACATGTCATGCCATGTTACCATATCTACTGTGAAGTGAAGCAAAGCAAAGGAGCTCCTCATCAGGTGTTTTAGTATCAGGGCCACTCTTCCTTTGTATCTGCCATTCCCATCACAGGCCCTAGATAAAGTAGTCCTTTTGATGGCTTTACTCATAACAGCTAACATCCAAAGAAGATAAAAGGCTTCTTCTAGCTCTCTTCTTTATACCTCTCACTATGTGTTTTATACCTTCATGGCTGGAGAAAACATATACCAGTGTTCAGGATCTTTGCTATATAACCATTGGTCTATGATCTGATTCAGCTTTGGTCCCAGGTCCTGAATGTATTTTCTGCATTGATTTTCAGGAGGGCAAAGAGCCAGTCTGGCCATTTCAGAATACAGTTTCTCAAAAACTAAGAAAGTAAAGGAAGCAAAGCTATCAGGAGTACAAGCAGAAATACAAAATGGTGTATTTCTAAAAGCCCTGAAGTCTAAGGTTAAATGAAATTATGGTGAAAATATAGTGGGATATCCCTTGGCTTCCAGCAGAAGTGGTGTAAGGACCTTGCATCCTCAAAATGCAGTAGTGTTGTCTCTGTTTAGAGGTGCATGAGGAGAAAGCAGCTCTTAGGAACCATATGTTTGTGTTTGTTACTCTTCCCAGGCCCCATATGCATTCGTAGCAGAGGAGAGGTAAATACTACTCTGAACACAGTGTTTGCAAAACATTCACTGAGGAGGAGAAATGTCTGGGTACTGACAACAGAAGAGAGGAAATTTACCTTCAAAAGACCATTGTAGGACCCCGCTTCTTCCCTTGGCTTCCCTCACTGTGATCTTTCTTTAGCATAAGTGGGTGACCCACTTTTCCTTCAAAAACTCCAATATTTAGAGGTGTGCAAGAGCCCAAGAAAGCAGAACAGAAATAATTGCCCATGTACTAGGGAGGACTAAGCAGCAAGAACCCAGTACTTAAGATGTCTTATTAATTACCACATTATAACAAGAAAAAAAGACTTTCTAGCTGCAAGGAGAAGCAGGCAGCTGGACATCTAGGCAGCAGACAGCAAATGCAGGCTGCACTGGGACCAGAAAAAGGGGTTCAGTTTGCTTTCCTACTGGTGGTTCTCCCCAGTGATTGCTGAAAGATGTATGTAACAATTACACCAACAAAGAAATAGCAGTAAGATTGGGTAGGCTCAGTCCATGACTGCACGAGCAGAGCAATACAACACTGTGGTCCATCTGCTCCACTTAAAAGTGTTCACTCTTTTTTCTGCTTCCAAACTCTGTGTCTGACCACACTGCAACTGCTGCCCAGGCCCTTCCTGGCCTAGAAAGTGGCAGAGATACAAAGCCAAAGGAAACTCTTGCCCCTTAAAAAGGATAAATTTCTCTCAGGTCACATCATGTTCTATCCTACAGGCTTAAGATAAGAATATTTGTAGTACAGTAGGAAAAAGTCGATTTAGCCATGTTTCCTGTGTCATGGAGATCAGCGTTGGAGGCCTAGGGAAGACCAGAAGGAAAGAACATACAGTGATAATACCCAGCATGATCTTCCAGCTTTCAGATATCTGCAAGTCACAGGCTTCAGAGCCAGCATATTCATGATAGATAATCCTTGACAAATCTTATTTCAAGAACTTGACCTAATTTTGTTTAAGCAAGCATGCATATGACACACAAGCATATACAAGTACTTTCCTCTAGATTAGAATAATCTTCTATTTTTACAGCTGATCCTGTATTTGGTCTTGGAAAAGCTGAAATGCATTTTACTCTGGCTCAGTTTCATGAACACTGATGAAAATATTAGTAATCACACAGATACGTATAAAAGGAAATTTCATATTTACATGTAGCTCAACTTGTAAATATTTGGTAAATAGTTATGTTTATATAGTAATACTCAATCAAATATTCTAGGATTAACAGATGTCCTGAATCCTTTTATGTACAGCTGTTACCCAAACCATAATAAACTATTATACATTTGGAAATTGCTAACATTTTGAAAGAATTCATAAACAAATCTTTGTACCTTTTGGGAAAACAGGTACTGCATTGTAAATATTTATTATAGATTTTAAGGTTATTAAGGAAGAGGCACAGCAGGAGTTGTACAGATGGAACTAAGTTGCTATGAATAATTTTGTTAAAGAACACTGTCAACAGTATTTATACTGTATCCAAATGGTGCTAAGTTTTTACACACTATTAAGTAGATAAGATCACATACCTATTGCAATGCTTGGAACTCGCTCAGAGCCAAGAAGTCTGGCAGAACTCCACTGCAGCCAGTGCCGAAGCTTTTAACTGATGGGTGTTGCACAATGTGCCCCTCTGCACAGCAGACCTCAACCCGAGGGCTTCCCAAAGGTGCTCTTCCCTACCCCCAATTCCCCAGCATAGCTGAGGCTGAGCCTATGAGATGGGCTGCTGTGAAGGGAAAGTCATTAAACCCCAAATGCAGTGAGCTACTAATGAGTATTTTAAGGGCATATAGTCTCGCTCTAGGCAAATTCTCATTTGGTGGAGGCACAGTGGAGGGAATTTCACTCTGCTGCGTACATACAGAGTTCAGTGTATCTGTTGTGTAGGGCTGGATTCTGCTCAGGTGTTCTGCCCTGTCTTCACCTGCTCGGGTGTAGAGAAACATACAGGAGAGTTTGTGAATGCAAATGAATGCATGAAGTACGATGCTAGACATCACAGCTTAAAGACAACTGTATGCAAATGTGCATGCGTAGATATTTAAATTCTCACAGGATATAATTATAAAAGACTAGGCACAGAACCAATCCAAACCCAGGTATATATGCTTGCTGTTGTTTACCTATTTCTTAGGCTATAAAAAATTATGACTTTTTAAAATTTGTGCTATTCCTTACTTTAATGCTTTCCTTTTAATTTTGTTTGGATTTTCCTGGTGGCATTCCATGTTAAAAAATTTGTTAGGGTCAAGACAATTATTTTTAATTCAATAGAACTGCTTCCTTAGAGCATTCAGTCATGTGATTTAGTTTTAGGTAGTCCTGCAAGGAGCATGAAGTTGAACTCCATGACCCTCATGTATCCCTTCTAATTGGAGAGATTCAGCAATTCAATGAAAATTATGTAAAATTATTTTTCCCCTGCAAAACATCAATTGAAATTAGATCATCAGAGTTGCCATTCCAGAAAGACATAGCTTGAGGAAACATTTGTCATCTATCAATCAAGTTCTGGATGGAATCCAGAGAACTGATTTTAAGGATGTCTTTAAACTATAAACACCAAGTTTTACCCCAGGTTGCTTTAGAAAACCAGGCTTTTGATACTAGAACTGTTGTCCGTTTCTATTTGTTCATCCTGTTCACCACTAATAATGTTTCAAACTTGGGCAATTTCACTCTAACAGAGAACATGAAGTCTCCCGTATCACACAGTTTTTCTAAGTCTGGAGACAACAGCATCCAGGCTGTAAGAAGGACACCTGTGGTGATCCTTTATGGGGTGCTAGAGGACTGAAAATGAATAGAGCTATCACAGAGGCTTTATACACCAACAGAGACCATGGACCAGAGCTGCTGCCCAGCCTTGGCACAGCACAGCACGCAGGAGACAGACCAGCCTGCTGGAGCCAGAGAGCAGCTCCCGGTGGCTGGGGCTGGGAGGAGAGGATGAGCCGGGAGCCAGGCACCACTGCCCGCTGGCATTCGGGGATGGGTGGCTCTGCAGCTCCTTTAACCACCGAGGGTCTGAAACCAGTTACGGATCTCCTCCTGGCTCCGGCTCTTCGCGGGAGCGCACTGCTGCGGATGCTGCTCGCTGCCCACAGGTGGCAGTGAACCTTCACCGTTCGCCAGGCAGAAACCAAATTTGCCTCTGAGCCTTTTGGTGTTTGTGGGCACCGGCCCGGCGGCCCCTGCTTGGGGTGCTCGGGTCTGGCTTTCGGGGAGCTCCTCAGCAGAGGGCTGGCCGTGCTTTCCGCTCCTCTCTCCGAATGCTGTAACATAATCTGTGTGACTCGGAAGGGTCTGTAGGTCAGTCACTATGAGCAAGACCTGGCGAAAAATTCACTCTGATCTGTGATGTCAAATGGTGTCAATATAGTTGGAAAAGCAACACTTCAAAGAGGAAAATGTTTCAGAGATGGTAATAATTTTATTATCTGTATCACCCTGAACACGGGTCCGGTGTGAAAGGACAGAGCAAGGGAGGGAAAAAGAAAAGGAGCTGAGGAAATCAGAGATTAGAAAATTGCTCATGCTGCTCAGAGTAATAAACTTTGCTGTCAACAAACACAGCTTCTCTTGGATTTTTCAAAGGATAAAACCACCATTATTTACATTTAAGCTATCCTCTCTCCCATGTCCTTTATCACAACAAAGTTATTTATGTTCCATATGAAACAATAGTATGTATTTCTGACGTTCCAAAATACATGCTGAGTAAAAATTTTTGAAACTTCACAGATAAATAGATAAGATTAAAGAACAAAAACAATGGTGTTGACTGGAAAAACAGACAGTAAGTAACATTTGGCCAACCCGTAAGCTGAAGTTTGTATACACTATATAAAATCTGGGTGTCTGTCCCTTCACTTTTGTCCTGGAATTAATAACTACATGCATCATGTGGGTTTGTGGTTTTTTGGGGGGGTGATTCTCCTTTTTTCTTTCCAAAAATAACAACAAACTTCAAAGTGACAAGTAACATCAGCAAACTGAAAAAACAAAACTAATGTAATTTTGTCTCAAACTGCTGCCCAAATGTGAATTAACTCTGTGAGTTTTTCTCTGCTCTCAGACAGCTGTGAACATCTGCCAAGTGACTGGAAACCCATTGCATATGGTGCCACCTGCATCTGGATACATAGCAACAAGCCAAGGTTTGCCATCACGTATGTTTTTGCGTCTTCACTGAATCCAGAGGGGCTGCATGCATGTAACTGAGAGTTTAATCCCAGTGGAGTTCTGTTGTGTTTCCCCGTGACTAAGTTCAGTGGGCTTCAGTGGAGTCACAGGGTGTAACTGAGACCAGACACACTCTATTCATAAATACTTTTAGTAGTAAATCCTTTTACCAGTCTGCTGCCCTGCTGCAAAATTTCCCCTAAGAAATTGATATTCTGACAAATAGGGAGCTGGCTACTAGACGTCTACAGCTTGGTGGGCTGATTTTAGGATAAAATTTTTAACACAACAGTGTCTTCTGCTGCTTTCTTGTGAAAAAGCAGCTCTGTGAATCCTTCATTCCATGCCCCTGAGCCAATGTGGAGGCACAGGTCCTGTGGGGAAGACCAGCTCGGGGTCTACATCTAGTGGGAAAGAAATCTAGAAACAGGGTCTCAGAGGCCATCTGGGCCCTGCCTTTTGAAGGCAGTGGCCAGACTGGCTTTGTGAAGAGCAGTAGGTTCACCATGTTCAGCACTCAAACTAAGCTAATTCGTTTTTGGAGACTCCTGGTCTGGTATGGCCCTGATCTGAATGTCTGGAACAAGGAGGAGGCTCATCCCAGAGACCTGGCAGTACAGGTACAGAAGGTGAATTCTGTCTTGTTTTGTCCCACCAGTCTCTGCCACAGGAGATAGGTTTTTTTTCTCAGGCTACCTCGAAAAGGATACTAGGTGGATAATGCTTGTATTCTTCAGGAAAACAAAACCCCACTTAAAGAGTCCCTGTATCACCTTGGGACACAATTTTAAATTCTGATTGAGGTACTGCAAGGGAAAACATCAAACGGAAGTTTGCATTTTTTTATTTAATAAAATTAATCCTTGCAGTCTTTGTTATTTTGTTTACTATGTGCATTTGTGATTCTTTCAGGCAGATTCATTTTCACAGGATCTGCATATTACAATTTTATGCAGGAAGAAAATTCGCATACAAAATGAAGCCAGAATTGTCTGGCACAGAGCTCCTAAGGACAGATGGTGCCACCTGCGTCCTCGAGTAAGAATAGTCCCAGCCAGGTTTGTAGACAATGACCTATTTAAGTGAAAGGGGGGGGGG
>VZTR01009149.1:62142-91807 GCA_013400775.1 Chaetops frenatus
ACATATAACTTTATTCATTTCTGCATTTGTTTTTTCAGATCCTGCTCTGTGATACTGAACATGACTTAAAGCTGATATGCCAGAAAACTGTAGGTAAAAATAAATAAAAAATTTTAAAATTTAAAAAAAAATTTCTAAACCCTTTCTGAAACTCTGTTAAGATAATGCTCTATTCATAAATGTTAGAGTCGCAGCTTTTAATTTCTCTTACATTTAGTGAGGAATTAACCCCTCGCATATCCTCAGTGCCAGGAGTGAAGGTTTCTGTGATGTATATGACTATTTGCGCTTGGGANTTTATAGTCACTTTTATTTTCTGTTGTGCTTGAGGTCATTAAACTTTTTTATGCTCTTCTTTTTGTAGACTAGGGAAATTTTAGACTGAAATAAGTTTTTGAAATGTATCTGTAGCATATGTGTGTTTTCATAAACTATATTTTTATTTTACTGTGCAAATACAATATGAAGAATATCTCCTTTGCCAGGAAAACGAGGTTTGATAAACTCGGCTGAAATGGAGTTTAATGAAAAGAAATGAGTGAAGCCTTTACAGATCAGTTCACTGAATGGTTTTAGAAGTTTCAAATTAAATGACACATTAAAAATGCCTGCTTTGCCAGCTTTTCTGGCACAAAAGAGCTACAACAAAATGTAACTAAATCTCTTCCAACATTTGAGTTATAACAAAACCACAAGAGAGATTTTTTAACAGAGACCAGCTACAGACAGTCTGAACACTGACTTCTGCACTTACAAGCCTCAATGAAGTGTTAGTCTCACATGCATAAGTAAACAATAAGTGGAAGGAAATAGAGGCTTTAAAACTGCTTCTTTTACCTTAAATCTGGTTTCTCAGACTTCTCCAGGTAGGCTTTCAAGCAACAAAGTGACCAGACTACTATCTTCCTTCAAGTGCCTTGACAGGTTGTTTTCCAGCCTAGTATTACTAAAAGCTTAAGTTCTCCTAATGACTTGATACATAAACTCCACCTTTCAGAGGAGGTTATTTCTCAGGAGGAAAATATACATATAACTTTATTCATTTCTGCATTTGTTTTTTCAGATCCTGCTCTGTGATACTGAACATGACTTAAAGCTGATATGCCAGAAAACTGTAGGTAAAAATAAATAAAAAATTTTAAAATTTAAAAAAAAANCGGAGCATCTGAACACTGAAGGAGCAGTCAAGCTCTTGGCATGGGAGAACAATACAGCTGAAGACAGAGTTTAAGGATAGGTGGGGTGGCTGGTAGTCCTTCCCTAGAAACAGTCAAGTGGAGACTCTCTGCAAGGGAACTAGACAGCCTAGCTATCAAGTGTTTGCTGCACATGCAGAGGACTTCTATTTACACCTCTTGATAAGATTCTTTCATTTTTCATATTTCATCGAGCCTCAGGAGATCAATTCATGTGTTTGTGAATGTTTCCTTACCACCAAAGAAACTATAGTAAAATGAGAAGACCACCCTCTGGGAGGTGGGAAGGCAAACTGAGGAAGCTGTGACTGAGAATGGAAGAATAAGGGGAGTATTACCATAATACAGAACCAGAAAATTACAGCTCCTGAACCCATCAGTAGGGCTGTTAAAGCCCTCCCCGTGCCATGAGGACACTTCAGGAGCAGAAAATCTGAGCCACAGGCAAAATTAATACATTCTCCTGAGGTATCTGGTGCTTGGTATAACTCAGTAATGTCAGATCATTTATCCACTGCATAACAAAATATGTACTTGGTGCTGTCTTTACTGCCTTTGAGCTAGACAGAAGTCTTCCCACTGGCTACTGTTGGAACTCTGGTACTCAGGAGCTGGAAGAAGCTAGTCCCTCAGAAAAAAAGAGAAATCAGATGGAAAAGTAGTTGGTAGATCTTGGCCAGAAGATTTAAAGAAGAGGCAGATATTAAAAAAAATTATCATTGATAAAGATGTTGAACAGAACCTGGCCCAAATAATAAGACCTGGGGAGCACCACTGGTGCCAATTTTTCCAGAAGAATGCTGTGGGAAAGTGTGTCAAAGATTTTACCAAAGTCCAGCTAGAAGTATCCACAGCATTTCCCTCATCCACTGAATGGGTCACGCTGTCGTAGAAGGAGATCAGGTTGGTCAAGCTGAACCTGCCTTTCACAAACCCCTGCTGGTTGGGCCTGATCACCTGGTTGACCTGTACATGCTGTGTGATGGCACTCAGGATGATTTGCTTCATGATCTCCCCCAGCACCAAGATCAGGTTTACAGGCCTGTAGTCCCCTGTATCCTTCTTCTAGCCCTTCTTATAGATGGATGCTTCATTTGCCATCTTCCACCAACTGGGACCTCCCCATTTTAGCCAGAAGTGCTGGTAAACAATGGGGAGTAGCTCAGGGAGCACTCCCACCAGCTCCCTCAGTCAGTTTCTGCTACTTGTGTTTGTGTTTTTATTATGATTATCAGTACTCCTTGAAATATCACTGTGTGCTGAGGACCAGGATAACACTCTGCCAGGTTGTAGATAGAAAGAGTCTATTGCTGAGCATGAAGAAAACTACAGCAAATGGATGACATAAAGAGAGACACTGGACAGCAGTGGTCAGTATGTGTACTGCCTTTGGATGGAATAGTTATTTTTTTCATAGAAGTTCACATGGTGGTGTGGTTTAGGGTTGTGACCAAAAGGGTGTTGATGGCATAGTGGTTTATCTGTTGTGAAGAGCATTGACACAGCATCAAAGCTTTATCTAGATCTCACTCTGAGCCCCTAGAAGAGGCTGGGAGGGAAGAAAATCAGGCAGACAGTCTGAACAAGCTGAAAGCATACTTCATGTCATAAAACATCATGCTCAGCAATACAGAGGGAAAAGACAGGCTGTTAGGAGGGTTAGCCATTTTTTACTCAGAAGCTCCAAGGAAATATCTCTACCCATGGGAGGTGCATCACTTGTTTTGCTCTCTTTATTTTTATTTCCCCTTTACTAGGTTAACCAATTTTCTCTTGTCCCATAAATTTTCTTGTCTTTACTCATCCTTTCTTCTTAGCCCATCCCACTCTGTGATGGGTGGTAGGGGGGAGTGACCAGGAGTCTGTGGAGCCCTTAACTGTCTCTTGGGGTTAGCCCCCAACAGTATGAGAAGTCATGCACAGTCTTGTAAATAAAAGGGATTTTTAAGAATAATTTTGAAAGAGTAACACTTGTTCTTAATTTCTCAATATTGGCAGGATGACAACCCATTTGTGAGAGTTATTAATAAAAAGAACACAGAGATGTTTGAAATCTAACAAGTCTAACAATCTAACAAATGGGTGATAAATCTGGAGGGGAGACCTAATATGTAAGAGAATAGGAGATGAAAAACTATTGTGCAGAGGCTGTCAAGGGCTCTGAAGATAAAATATTTTATGTTAAACATCCAATAGGAAAGGGAAGCAGTGTGGTGATTTAGTGAAGTCTGTTGGCTGAGAAGAGGAATTTTGCAGAAGGATTTAAAGTGCATATAAGCTGATTCTTCTGTTTCAGTTTCTTTTATTACTATATTCAAAACCTTGTCCAGCTACTAACAATGAAATTTTATACTGTTACTATCAGACATAACAATAGAAATACCCGCTGTATATAGGGCTTATTTCATTTATCAGGTGCTGGGAGCTGGTATATTCTTTTATTTCAGAAAGCACAGGGTGAGCTGTTGCTCGTTATTCACCTTGCATAATTATTTCCACAGATGTCTCTAAGCTCACCCACTGCCTGACTTAGATGTACAGCATCTTCACACTCAAGCGTACAAACACAGAAACCAACAGAGAGATTTAGTAAGCTTTTCAGTTAACACATGCAAACAGACAGCAACATCTGGCAAAAAGAACAGTAAATTTTCATAGCTGCTAGAGTGTTGCTTGTTCCATTTAGCCACATAGCTCAACCTCACTATTGTTTTGCATCGCCAGCACACTTGAATGCAAAATGCCAAGGATGGCACAGTCCCAACCAATAAAAAAGTGGTTTTCCTCAATAAGCCGTGCACTTGTAGAAGGCTCAAAATGAATGAACTTGGTTTTTTGCTTGAAAAAGTGTGTGTCACCCAAGCTCATTGGAAAAGGCTGCTGCTGACACTGGAGAGGGGCAGCTTGCAGACTGACTAGCTGGAAACACTGTTTACACTGAATCCTCTCACTTACATGGAGGGCACTGTGCTGCAAGCTCTCCAATACCTGTCAAGAAAAAATAGAGGTACTGGGGTTCCATGTGGCAGATTGTACAATTTAAAATTTTTATTCATAATTTGTGTGATGAGCACCCCCACATCTGGCTTGTGAGGCAGACTGGTCATATTTGCCTTCTGAAGTGTGCACTCTGGGTGACATGGAATGGGCCAGAGGAGAAATTGGGCGATTGGCTTTTGCCCTGAGTACAAATGCAACATTATAGCTGCTGATGATTGTCCAGCGTGGTACAAGACACAAGGGTACAAACACTCTCCATGCTCTCCAAGCGGAGGCCAGGAAACTCCCAAGAGAAGACCCAGAGATGAACTTCAGAGTCTACGGGCAGAGTAAACTGTTTCTGATGGACCTGGAGGACACAGTGCAGAAATATTAAATTGTAAGAAGTCATTAAAAACATGAGTTGAAGGAAAATCTCTTGAAAGGACCTGCCTCTGTAAGTAGATAGCCCAGGGAAAATAAAATTACTCATAAAAACTTACATTCTGTCTAGGAGATAGAAGCTGATGAATTTTAAAAGGAAGGCTGCCATACTTCATGTTTTGAAATGTTAGTTCCTCTATCTTGGATTCTGGGAATAATTCATGCTGGAAATAAGAGCTCTTTTGAGATTTTCTACGTGCTGACTCCCAAGGCAAGGTACAGGTCTGGGTCTGGGCAGCTGAAGATCCTGCAGTGCATCCACCCTCTACGCATTACTAAGAGAGTTCTAAAAAGATTATTTGTAAAAAAAAACAACTCTGGTTGGATCATAATGAATGTATGGGGTAAAGAAAATCAGCAGGCCAGACAGGAAGGCAGTCAATTCCAGATCCCCGTGGGATTAGCTGTGTGTTTGATTGGTTGCTGAGGACTTTCCAAAATATACTATTGTGTTGGATATGGATGAAGTTGGACAGTGACAGGTAGGAGCAGGTCTGCCCAAGAAAACTTGTACCAAGTTGGTGTTGCAATTGTAATTCTGTCTTATCTCCCTGACTCAGCACACTTCCCCATGCTAAGCACTTGTGATTTCAAACAGAGGAAAAGAGTCCTGATAAGACTGAAGTGCCTGAAGATGTCTAGTTTCATGAGACATATAAATACATTTTGTAAGTATTTGGCAACATATATTTATAGATGAGACACAGGTCCTAGCAGCACAAGTGGGACAGCACAGCTCTTCTAGTTTCTAGCCAGAAATAGCTAGAGAGATTGATCAATGTACCACACCAGTTATTTGCATAATTGTTACAGTGTTATTCTAGTACCAGCTACTACCAAAGTTTCAGAAATTATTCTTTTCTTCAGCTGGAATTTCTGGAACATGCAAAACATATCACTTGACAGAGAGTAGAAGTTGTTCTATTTGCAGTGATTTTTACAAACAGTGATGAGCCACTGAAAAGCCTCTTCTTTAACTGTGGCAGAAGGGCAACATTCTTCCAGCAGAAGGGATGAGCATGGCATTCTCTGCAAAATGATACTGGAGGCAGTTTATTTCCAGTACATCAGATATCAGCCTGTACAGAAGTTATGTACCGTTTACTGTACACTGTTATTACTACATTGTAACAGGACAGAACCAAAAGGTGCTCATCTGAAACCAATCTTGAAGGGCACAATTTCTTCTCACAGTGTTACTGCTCAAATGCCTCTAAGTACCGACACACTGCTCTACCACACTTGAAATGCACAAGTTCTGTTTCCTCTTGTAACTCTTGCGTAAGACTAAACAGAAACCAGTTCTAAAAATGGTGAACATAGCTAAGATCTTAATGACCTTGTCAGTTCCACTTCCCACATGTCTGTTCCTCAAGTTAAATTTCAGTGATCTTCAGAAATTATGTTTTTATAAAAATGGCAGACAACTTTCAAAATAACAGATGTACTGTATGAATGTATCTCCTTTCTCTTACCTGTACAGCTGCATAAAAATATCCCACCTGCGAGGGAACATGAGAGGTATATTTGAGGCAGCAGCAGGAAACCTGCAACATTCTTTCTTTTCAAAAAGCCTCCCAGAAAAATGAAAAGGTTCATACTGTGCTTTTGCAAGAAAAGTTAACAGTGTTTCCAGGGTCACTGTTTTGGAAGCAAGTAAAAGGGCTTGGGATCTCTTTTGTCAGCATGACTGCAGTCATGTAGGGGAACAGACTTTATGCCATCAAGGAAGGGGAGAAAAACTTGAGTAAGAACCTTTTCACAGTCTTGAGATTATGACTGATTAAGGACCATCAGCAAGGTAGAATTAGGACATTGCCTCACAGAGGGAATGCTGATGAAGATACTTCCTAGCTAACACTCAGCTCCAGGTTTATAACCTAAAAACCCTGTACAGCATGGAAATTCTGTGTTTGTATCAAAAATATTTTAAATATTTTGGAAGGGCTGGCACTGCATGGCTGGGGTTTTTTCCCGCAAAATTATCTAAGGAGAGACAATGACTGGAAGCCTTTCTTAAGACTACTTATGCCGTATAGCCTGTCACTGAGTGGCTAAGAAGGAATCTGGATCAAAATCCATGAATAAATGAAATCCTGGCAAAGGAAATATAGTTAATTTAAAAAAAAAAAGTGGATTTTGCCGCCTCCTTTCTGATGTTCTTTAGTTGCAATAAGGAACACACATTACAGAGCTGTTCTGAAGTAAAATCAGTGGCTGGTCCCTACTTTGGCAAGTGTCAAAAGAGATGACAAAACAACAAATGCCTTGCAATGGTTCAATGTATTAGAAAGGGAAGAAAATGTATGTTGCATATCAGTTGCAGGATAGCATCCCTTAACACCACAAATCTTGTATTAGGATGGTCTGGAGGACATTGTCCACAAAGGTGGTTAAATTCTAGAGACTCACTGAAACATGGGATTAGAGACAATCTCCAGAAGAAACCCACCATGCAGGGAAAAAGCTCCTCTCTTTAAACCGTTACTGTCCCACGGCTGACACACAGGCTCCCAGGTCTATAATAATGACATGAGACGCCCATTCTGCACTGTTTGTTCCCCACTCCTGGAACAGATTTATGACAGGGGTTTAAATGAGCTGCAGCACTCCCTCCAGCATGTTGGTGCCCCCTCCCAGCCCTCCCTCCAGCCGGCAGCATGCCTGCAGTCCAGACCTCCCTTCTGTGTGGGAGAGCTCTGCTTGCTCCCAGTGACTGGCTGAAGGCAAGGGGAAGCCTTGCATTCTTGCATGCCAAATGCCTAATACTCCATGCTAAATGAGACCTATTTTTTATAGGTAGTTCAAAGTCCTGGTATGTGTCACCTAACACAGCGAGCTGCATTGCTCCAATCACTCAGATTCATAGGAAATCTGGGACCTCTCCACCACACCATACCAGGACAACAAAAGCCGTTTTCATAGACTTTGGCAAGTTTTATGAGGCTGAAATAATCACGAACATTTTGGGGTGTGCCACAAACTATCCAAGTCTCATTATAATTCCTCCCCAGCGTTTAAAATGTTACTTTCAGTCTGTCACATAATGCCTGTTCTAGCAAGTAAAAAAAAATTTTAAAAGTGTCTAATGTGTGTATCTTTATGTATATGTTCTCTGAGTTTGCATGAAGCAAGTACAGAAGGACAAGTTCAATCTGCTGATAAGGGAGTAGGATATGGTGACAGATTTTTTTTTTTATTTTTTTCTTTAAACAGCACTATTTACTTTACTCATTTTAAGGGGTATGATTTAGGAAAGGAGCCACAGGATGGAAAACAAAATGAGGGCCTTGTACTACCTCCTTGTACCTCCAAGGTACCTTTCTTTAATGTAGTGTGATGCATTTCCTGGATTCCATCAGATACAATCATAATATGAATGCAATTGTAATAATTGAAAAAAAAAAAAAAAGTCAGAAGAATAAGATTATAAATCCTAGTTTAGTTCATATAAATGTCAAAACTCCCTGAATTGGTGACAGCATCAGAAAAAATTTGGCAAATACCAGGGATAGTCAAGTTGTTGCATTTTATAATCGAAGGCTTGTCACCATTGTGTAAATAACAGATTTTTACCTCTTATTGTGTATTTCAGATCAGGATGACACATGCAGAAACCTTGGTACAGCATCTGATGCCACCTTCCTTTCCCAAACATACCAGCTTAATCACAAAAACTACCTGTAAAGGGCCACTTTTTTACTGTTAGAAAAGAAGTGTTGAGAAAAAAAATCTGTAAGATACAGAGCATACAATGTGTTCTTGCAAGGAAAGATGATACATGTGATGTCAGCTTACTGAAGAATTACTTGGCAGATGGAGGTGAAACAACAAAACCCATAAGACCCAGCTCAAACTCGAGAGGGCCTCGTGGTTAATTGTACTGCAGCTGTCCAGCAGCAGGCCTTGGAACAGGCCAAGCCACTTCTTTACACCTCCAGGAATATTTAATATCTTATTTATGCCTGAAAGTTGTGGTTTATTTACATTTGAATGTTTGCAGCAGTTCCTGCTCTGCAATCAGGAAAAAATCTATGCTCGGAATTCCCCCAAAATCTCTTTTTTCTTCACAAGTCCCTTGATAACCAGACAATATGGTGCAGCTGGACAGAATTTTAAATATGCATTTCTTATGCCATCTGCATGTTTCCTCTAGCAGTCTGCCATCCCCCATTACACCAAGTGGAAAGCAGGGTTCAGCTAACAGAACTGAGAAAGCCTATCCATTTCTTACAATATTTTTCATATTTTCACAGGAGTGATGCAGTAAAAAAAAAAAAGCTGCTCTCACACTGTATGTGACTAACCATAGAAACGCTTTTGTGGAGGTGAAAAACATGCAAGAGGTGTAGATAATGTCTGAACATAAAAACATGAAAACCTTTTTTTGGAGATTCGAGTTCAGGATACCTGTAAAAAATTGGCTTATCTCTTTTGGTCATTTCAGATGGGTCAAACAATGGAAAGACAGAAATTACAAGACAAGTGACTAATATGTCTCTATTTCTGTGTACTTCTCTGTCAGACCCCACAGAATTGTTGTTCACAAGACCTCTGATGATCAAGAAGGAGGTTGGACTCTCTGGAAAAGACACACAGGTTGTGTCCTTCATTGTAGTATGCTCAACTCTCCTAAAACAGCAAGTGGCAGGTCTAAATGTTTCTCTTCAAATGTTTGTTATTGATTGGATAATCTCATACACAGGTGTGGTTTGGCTGTTTTGGTGACTGAACTGTTTTTAAAACAGCAGTTCTACAAAAAGTCATCTACACATTTTCTGAGTATTTGTTTCCATTTCTATAAACACCAAACTATGTTTCTAATTTTTGTATGATATGGATTTTTTCCACTCCTCCCATAGCATATTGAACAAATGCGGAGCCTATGTTTGAAATATGCGTGCAAAACTTCAGCAGTCAGTAATATATCTGGATAGATTTCATCTCCAGATGCATGATAATTAATACTTACCGAAAATTATATACAAACACCTCAGTTATGATATTGCAAGGATGATCATTTATGACCATGTTTCTCTCATGACAGAAGAAACATCTGGCAAGCACAACAGAAAATGTGTGTATTTGTGCTATGATACAGTCTTTTCTAAAATTCTAACTTAATCATATCCAGTCACTTCTTTTTCTAGCCTTCACTGACCATGGGAAGATTAAGATTTTATGCTGCTTTGGCCCACAGAGACATTAATTAATGGCTCTGATTTTCACTGTCAAGAAAAATACTCTGGAAAAGCAAATGAAAATTGCAATTGCTTCTATGAGCCTTGAATAAGAATCCCAGCTTCTGACTTTTGCACCTGAACCAACTCAAAGTGCTGCTTCACACCAGGAGAATCTGATGTATTCATTCCCCCTTAAGCTCTAGTTTCTTTATCATGCTGGGTCTGTTTTTCATACTGGTAGCAGTGATAGTAAGATTTGCTTCATTAATTCCGAATCAATTTCAGCAAACTGGAAGTGTGTTTTTTCAAAAGACATTCAGTGTAGTGCATCATGTAGAAGATACCACCTCTTTGCTGACTAACATACATTGCAAGTAAAATTCAAAGGCACCTACAATATGCTATTTTTTCTTAGATAAGTCTGATGAAAAATATTGAAACATAAAATGTTCTATAAATATAAACCCAGCCCCAAATAAAATTGCTTAAGATGAAGCCTAGAAGCCTGTAGAGGGACAAGAAATTGTCTCTCCTGTATTTCCCTCTCACTGATTGCACACACACGCACATTTATGCAAACAGAGTGTCAGCTCTCTCTGATGGGGCAAGGCTACTTTAGTGTATGTTTATAGCATGAACTCCCTAGGGAATTAAAATCCCTTTGTTACTTAGTTTTGCTCTTAAAATCAGATTGACAAAAATTTCCAGATGCTCAAAACAGCCTCAGCTAGGATGATAGGGCTTCATCATTTGCTTTTGGTTCACTTACATTATCAAGAGAATCTTCCATTATAAACATCAAATTAGACAAATTTATTTCTTTTCTGACTAGCTGGTGCTGAGAAGAATTTCCATGATTAATTTTAAATTTAATCCATTTTTTTATTATTTAGTAGCACTGAAAATGTTAACACAACATGTAAACTAGTGAAGAAGACTATAGTCATTCAGATTTTCATTACTGCAGTTATCTATAGACATGAATATCTAATGTTTCCTTTCCATATCAGTTCCCACCAGCAGACCTTTCTGAAAAAATATCTCTCCACCAAAAAGGTGCATAAAGCTTCAGGTAGAAGGGCCCATCAGGAAAAGGGGCTCATGTCTTTCCTATGCACACAGTGCAGATGATCACCTAGTGAAAGCAAAGGAATTTGAAAAGAGGTGTTTTGACATGTTTCTGGGATAAGAGAGGAGCAGGTGGTAACACCCTCCTTCCTTCTCCTGTCTTTTGCTGAATTTTGATGAACCATAAGAAACCTTCAGCTCTGTTCAGCCCCCTTGCAGCACTGTATTAATCTTCTCCACATTTCTTGCAAATATAACAACCATTAACCTAGGGACAGAGAGCACTTTCCTATATTAAACCAATGATAATGCAAACAGAAATGGAGAAGACAAGGCCTTAATGAAGGTTAAATGAGGGCCAGAACTCAGTGACCCAGCAAGGGAGAAGTAATGTCTGAATTGATGATTTTTTTGGGGATTCTTGCCTTTCTATTTTGATTAATTGGCACACAGATCTTGTCATAGCTGACCAAATAACTGATAACTTCACCACCAGAACTATTGTCACAGACTTTTATGTGTTTGCGATTCTGTCACCAAGATCGACACTTAGTACAGTCAAGCCCTTACTCATTGTCTTTAAGTGGAGTGACTGAGGCTGTAGTGTTTGTGAAGCCATATAAAGAGTAGATTCATTCATTTCTCCAGCCTCGGCTGTTTTTGAACCATTCCCAATAGTTACCTCTTTAATTCAAATTTGAAGTGTTAGAAGAGATACTCTATAGTCTGTTCCAGCTATAAAATCATATTTTCCTTCTCATTCTGAGTGTCTGCAGTTGTTCTTTCATAGCACTTAACCTTTAAAGTCAGGAGGTCACTTGGAAGCTCTCCAGTCTGAAATGCGAACGTCCATATTTAAAATACAGAAACCCTTTTAAAAGGATGAAGGTATTTTTATTTGAAAGCCCAGTTCATAATGACTGTTGTCCATCAACCCTGAACTACTTTCTTGCCAGGGGTCTTTATTGTTTCTTTCTTATTATGTGGTATAACAATTCTTTGGTACTCATTTCCTGAAGAAGATTACTTTTCAGTATCAAACTTCGCCAACAGGTCTTTTTTGGGCCAAAGTCTGCAAATCTGCATTGTAATGAAGCAGGGCAGCTTTCCAGGCATTGCTGACTGAGGAGAAAAATCTGATGTCTGTTCTACTGTTTCTTTCTCTGCACATTTACTGCTGATCATGAATTCATGTACTCTGGGCTGTACTCATCTTAGAGTTTCTTGCAATGAAACACAAAACCAAGAGAAACCTGACTGGTTTTGGGTTTCATTACAAAATCCAAACTCAGCCCCATTTTATCTGAAAGTTTGCTAACATTCTCAATGTCTTTGAAATAAAGTGGGTGCACTTACGACTCAGCTTGGCAGATTTAAGGTGCCATATTGAAACCAGTATTTGATAAAAAAGGTGCATCAGAATGAGCTGGAGTTAAGGGAACATTTTTTAGGAGTACCATGGCGACTTAGAAGCCCCCATTATCAAAACTAGTTTAACCACTTCCATATGAATGCTAAACATTTGTAATACAGAGGGAAAACTTCCTTTGACGCTACAAATATTTACTTACCTATGTTAAATGGAGCAGACTTAATAACAATATAATCATAATTTCAGGTTGGGATTTTATTGTTTTCTCTCTGTACATCATTTCAGTTTTGGCTTTCACCAGCTAGTACAAGTTCCAATTTTATTGCCACATATTAAAAATAATTTGGTGGATCAAGGTGGATAATAGCATTGTGAAAAGACCTTGGATTTTCTAAATTTGGCTTGTAGTATGTAGCTGTGCATCACACTGGAGGGCTAGACCTGATGTTACCGTTGGTCCCTTCCATTTCCACACCCTTTTATTCATCCTAAATGAATCAATAGTCTGATGGCCGGAAAAGTCCATGGATGGAAAGAAAATTGACTCTTGCATACTTTTCTAAGACTCTAGAATGCATCACTCTTCTTGGGAGTCTTCATTTGTAATTCTCTCTTGAGCCTGTGAAACACCTTATCACAAAAATTTTATCAAAACCTGATAAATTCCAATGAAAACTCAGCTCAAAGTCACTATTAAAATTGCTTAAGTTATTTTTCAGTGAAATTCCGAATTCCTTGTCATATTTCTCCTATAAAATGACCTACAGAATCACTGTTGTATAGTCCACAAATATATAACCCCAATAAGAAAGGAGGATTTTCTCAGAAGAAGATTACTGGAGAAATTATCTCAAATCTAGATATAGAAAGGAAGACATCATTACAAAGTATTTTAGTCAGGACTGTGAGGGTAATCCATATTTCACAATAGATAGGTGAAAAAATTTCTCTCTGATTGGGCATGTAATTGACACAGATGTAATATATTTCCACCTGTGTTTGATATTTTTATTTCCTTCTGAAAGAGTATGCAATAAATGAAGATGTCTTCCCATCTGTACAGTTGCTTGTGAGGTTCTCTTTCTCAAAAAGCTGATATAGTTGTGATAATTCTGTCTTTTATAAAGGACTCATATCGTAATTACTTCCTTCAACCATCTATAAACAGTCAGTTCTTCTTTAGTTCTCTGTTTATTTTAGAGCCATCAAAAATGTAAACTTTTTTATTATTGTAATATGCTTGAAGCTTTTCTTTGGCACCAAATAATAGCCAAATATACAAACTGGATTATTTTCATTGTAATTTGAAGGATTTTTTAAAACTCAGCAGCCTACTTTGCTTAATGCAGGGCAAGGGATGAGGGGTTGAGAATTCCCGAGTCTCACTGGAAGACTCTTGAATATGATATGATATGAATCTCATGCATGCCATTCAGGAGACTTGAGATACTATTTGTAGAAATAACATCACCTGACTAAAATGCAAAAAGAATAAGCATTTTCCTGTCCAAACATTAGAACATCTTATATAGCACCGGAGCTGTCTTTAAAATTTTTTCACACTACCTGCAGAAACCAAAAGAAAATAGATAAAAAACCTATTAATAGACTAATAAAACGGACTAATACCTTAGTCAGTGCAGTCATCCATTTAACAGGCCACTGTTGTAGAAATGTCTCCCCTGCCTTCTTCACGCAGTAGCAGATCAGAACACCAGTATCATGCCGTGATGAGCTGTGCACAGCCTACTCTGCAATGTAACATTAAGCAAAGTTGCATTACTGTTTTGCATTCATGGTGACACTGCAAGACTTGAAGAAACAGGGTGCATATCAACATAACGGATAAGCAAGTGACTTCAAATCAAGACTGCCTGCCAAATTAAAGACTTCATGCAGAATTTTGTTGTTCAGAGCAAGGACAAGAGATGCCTTTTGGAACACGAGGATTCTAGAAAAATTTATGGAAGTAGATTGCTTTTTTCACATTTCAGAAGGTCTACCATATCAACCTGTTCAAACCAATGTTCCCAAGACAGATTTCTTTGCTGTGAGAAATCAGTCACTCCTATCTCTGACTTCAAAACTGAGGCTTCATAACTGCTCAGTTCTTCACTGTTGCTTGGCTTTTTGCTTTACTGTATGGCAAATATTTCCTAGCAAGGAAAGTCATTGCACTCCTGACTCCTCTTCCTTTCAGCATGACTTCTGTCAAGTGGAGCAGTAAGATAGCAGTAAGCAGGTGTCCTTTTTGTTTAGTGCTCTCTTTCACAGTGAAAAATGTGTTTCTGCCTTTTACTAGTATTGCAGGGAGTTTGTCTAACTCCAGTACTTCTGTGATTAATAAAGTTATCTCACAAGCCAGCCTGCCAAGCCCTAAGGACTGGCCAGAGAGTAACCTGTGAGAGAGGTTTTCTTCTTGCAATGACTCATGGGTTCCCATCTGCTTATAAACCTCTTCCACTGCTCAGAAATTTTGCATATGGTGAACATGCCTCTACTAACCTTATCATGTCACCTCACAGCCTCTTGTTAACATATGGTCTCCTAAATGTAGATATTTATCTGCTTGACTTCCCTTAAAGCTACTAGTATAAAAGGAAAAAAAACCTAAATATGAAACAGATGTCAAAGTGCACCTTGGGATGGATGTATTACAGAGACAAAACATCATCAAACTCCTCAAGATCACATTCTAGAGTTGCTTTATTATCACCTGGTCATGTGGCATGCACCTGTGCTCTCATGGTTTTGCAACTGGCTTCAGCACAAGAGCTCACCAGAAATAGCTTGGGTTTTTTAACATCTCTTGTGTGTTTTATTTTACTTTTTTTTTTTTCTGTGCTGGAGTTTTATTACTCTCAGGGCTTCTGTGTGCACTTATTGCAGTGGAAGAGAGACTCAAACTCAATTTTTACCCCAAATTGTGTACACATAAAATAAAAAAAATAGGAGAGACAAAAATGTATGAATGCACTAGCAAAGCAGAAAAAAGAAGAAATTCAAAAGCACACTGACATCCTCAGGAAGTGAGATTGTTTGCTAAAAAATGGTAATTAAGTGACATTATCTGCTAGAGTTGAAAACACCAACACAAAACACACTTGCTCCTTGAGATGTAGAACACCTCCACTTGAGTGTCTCCATTCCGAGCTGCAGAGCCTCCAGAAAAAGGAATACTGGTCTCTACCAACCTGCTTCCCCTGGGCCATTTGTGCTCAGCATCTGTCTGCCCACTCTGTGTCCCAGGCAAGCCAGAGTAGCATCTGGCCACCTGACCTGGCAGGCAAGCCCAGAAAACATCTAAACCTCGCTGATGGCACAGCAACCAAATCACACTTCTCTTCCTTAACAAGATGTTGGTACCAGTGGTAATAGCTGCTGGCCCAACCTACAGGGCACATCCTTTGGGAATAGCAGTGCTGCGGCTGAACTGTATCTCCTTGAGGACTGTGGAAGGCTACAGGATCCTTGTGCCAGACCTCCTCCCTTGGGCAGCATGTCTGCCCTGTGGAAAGGAAGACAGGAGGCTGGACATGGGGAAAAGCAAAGCAGTGGGAACATGACAGAAATCAAAGGACCAGGATAAAACCACTAAGAAAACAGGACCCCTTGAGGGAATGCTCTGCATTGGCTTCACTTCACCTGAGTCTAGACTGAAGTTAAGCTTTTTTCCCCCTTGGGACAGGTGAATACTACATTCCTCATCATCCTCACCATGATTCTGTGGAAATCCACCAAGCCTGGTAGAATTCCATTAGGTTTTTGAGCTAGTGCAGCTGAGAGCTACTACCATCTCTGGTAACCTGAGAGGACTGGAGCTCTCCACCCATTACAAGCGCAGAGTTCTTTGCACCACACTGGGCACTACTTGTTATCATTTTCACTGTGATAGTTACTCATCCTAAATACAGTAGCACAGATTCCAGATTTTACCACATGATGAGCATGCAGTTACATAAGTTTCCTACTGCTTAGTCTGAGGACTATTCAACATCCAAAGGATTAGCATAGTTTTTAAACTAGTTTCTAACGGTTAAGCTTGTTTTCTAACAGTTATTTTTTTAAACTTTTTTTTTTTTTACTGCAACAAAACTCTTAAATTCGTGTCCCTGTACTTAATACCCTAACAGGGATACACAAAAAACTCTACTTGCAAGGTCCAACTCGTGCTGTGTTTATGATTTCTTGTAATGTAGCAACACCAAGTGTGAGCCAGCTTCCTTCAGTGAGAGTTGCTGTGCACTAAATTAACTGTCAGCTCAAAGTATCTTTACAGAAGCAGAGAGGAGCCAAATATAGCACTTCGTAAAGAGCTAGGCCTTATTGAAGTGGGGAAGTTTATCCATACAGAAATTAGGATGTGGGAGTGCTAATTTCTACTTGATTAACATAGAGGTGTGTGTGATTTTAAGAACAGCTCATGATCACTTATCTTAGAAAACTAGGTCATGTGTTCTGCCTGCAGTCACAGCAGGTCTGGAGGAGTGGGTTCTGCAGGCTGACCACTGTGTGCCCTGTCAGTCATGCAGGAATGCTACCCAGAATTCAGAATAACTTACCTGGAAGAGAGTGTGGCTAGGCAGCTCCCTGCTTTACTACATGATTTACCTCTCATACCTGTAGGCTGAAAGGGTTTCGGTTTATCTTTCAGCAAAGAAACAATTTTGATCTTCCTTGAGGCAGGATGTTTGAGCTGATGCCAACTGCCAAGGCAATGCTGCACTCTGATGTACAAGGAGTATTGCTGAACATACTGGGTCAGACTTACAAGAACATCTAATTCTTTCAATTTTGCAATTTCTTCTTTCCAATGCATCAGATTACTGTATTTTCAATGTATCTTCATTATTTGTGCTGTCCTTCCAGTTCTTCAAACTGTAAACTAGTCTGTTTTTATGTACGCATATCACATTTCTTAAAAGCCATAGGTTTTTTTAATTAAGATTTTTCCCCTTTAACTTGATATTAAGACTTTAAATTAAGAAAGCACACCATTAGATTCAGATTTTTTTATAATAGTACAGGATAGATAGAGAGACTGAGTGCTTTCATTCTCTTACATAAATTTTAGCTCAAATTTTGGGATGTGGTTCCAAAATTACTGCACACACCCTATTTAAAGTTCAGCAGGATTGAGGTACAAAGTACCTCTCAGGAAGCAGATCTAAACTGACAAATAATTTAACATCAGATTAAGAAGTTGTCTGATTCATCAGGCTCCCATTAGCAACCTCTAAGAATTCTGCAAAAGGAAAATACTTCATTTATTGATTTGTTTTCAATATGTTATCCCAGTCTTTTCTATGTACAGAAGGATAAATTCAGGGGTGTATTTAAGCTAAGGGACACTTCTACAGATATTCAAGAAGAACAATTTAAAGACATTCCAAAAACAGCAGTTTAAAGTGCTCCAAAAAAATGGAAGAAAAACAATGAAGTCTAATATTATTTTTCCTCCCTATAATGTATTCTTTCCTTGCAACGTATTCTTTCCTTTGCCTATAACAGGTTCTTTTTCCAAAGAATGTATAAAATCTTCTTTAATCCTGATTCATGAGAACTTTGATGGAGTTGCATCCCTCCCCCAACTGCCCTGAACCTTTTTTAACAGTGGCCAAGGGTGAGATAGGAAGGGAGAAGGTGCCTGTGGATGTGTTAAAAAGGAGGAGAGGGAGTGGAGAGGCTCCCATCAGAAATGCCTGTAATCAATGGCAGGTCAAAGAGGCTATGCTGAATTGTTGCCTTGGATTAGGTTTAAGTTGGGGATCAGGTTCAAGGCTGAATTGAGGTTAAGAGTTTTGGATTACTGTGCTGAAATTTTGAGACACCCCTGTGAAATTATAGCCCCCAACAACAGCAGTCAAATGATATCCCAGGGAATAGGTTGAAGTCTCACCCTAAGTCTAGTAAGAATACTGGGTTGTACGTAAAATTTGTAGTTTGAACACACTTTAGTTGGATTATTAATTTGGGCTTTAGCTGACAGCTCTAAGGTTTGAATCATGTGAAGTTTATAATTATAGTCAGATTTTACCTGCATGGTCGCGGTAGGAGGCAAGAAAGTCACAATTTGTTGTACTAGCTTGCTGCTTCCCAGCCCCGGCAGAGGGGTGAGGGGAGGCTGCTGTGTTTTTTGAATTATTATTTGTGGCTGAAAGATGGGTTATTATGTGTAGATTAAGAATGGAAAGCATACAGTGAATTACAAATAGAGCAGTCAAGGGAGGAAGCAATTTTAAAGAGTCAAGAGATCCCAACCTGCCTCACCAAAGAAATATTTGCTTTCTTTTTAAACTGTAACTAAACCTTTCCCCTTGGTGCAATTCAGCTAGTTCGCAAGCCCAAATCTGGCTTCTTTATTTACTGGCTAACCCTTACAAGAGAAGACTGTCTCCAATCTCTTCTTCATGAGAGGAAGTTGATGAGATGGCACAGGAGAGAAGCATTTCTGGAAGAATTTTCAACAAGAAGACCACCACCTATTTCTTTCTGTAACATGTCTTACTTCTTTACTACAAAATATTGAAGAGCCACTAACAGCATTACAGAATTTCAGCATCCTTTGCAAGTTCTCATGGGTTGTTTCTGTGGGGAGGACTGCCTGTGACACCTATAGTTCTCTCCTAGTATTTTTATGCCCATGCTTTATGTGCCTTTTAGATGTCAGTCACTGCATACGGAATATTTGTTGTAACTGAGATAACTGATTACAGAAGTTACTGAAAGAGAGACAAACATTCAATTTCTCTTAGGATTTGAACTGTCCTAAGTGCTATCATTATAAATGTTTCAAGATGAAGACTTTGGTCATAATTTCTTTTTAATGATTCCACATTTTGCAGGAAGTCTGTCACACTGCATGGAAAGAAAGCTTGATCATGTCATTCTGATGTAGTTCTAAGACCAGGCAATACTTGCAGACAGAGGGGACGATGTTGCTCCTGGGGGGAATCTCCAGTGAAGAGTGGTTGCCATATGCTCTTCAGAACTGAAATCAGAGTCAGCTGTGTCACGGCCGTTGGTGTCACTGCAAATCCCCACTATTTTCAGGGAAAGCAGAGTGGGCAGCTTGCTGTGGACGTGTGAGATGTGTCATCTTTACCATGCTCCAAGGGGCAAATGCCTGAAGGGCACAAGGATCACAGAATCACAGAATATTCTGAGTTGGGAGGGACCCACAAGGATCATCAAGTCCAACTCTTCCACAAATGGCCCATTTGGGGATCAAACCCTTGATATTATTAGTACCATCAACTGAGCTAATGGGGAGGTGATCCCATAATAAAGCAGTTCCCAGGAGAATAAGAGACCCTTAGGTCATTCTCCAGTCTCTACAACTAGGTAGAACGGTAAGAAGCAAAAATTGTAGAAGTTAAGGTCTAGTAGGACTTCTTTTTCCCTAAATAATCACTGTTCTGGAGGAACCAAAGGTTTGAGCAGCCCCATGTCTCCTTCAGTACTAAGGAAAGGTTTGCATTTTGTGCTGACATACTGGGTTCCAGTTTTTCCCATCAAAACTGCATGTGGCTGCTAATAAAAACTAATGGAAACCTTACTGTAACACAAATTTAAATCTCAGTCACACCCATCTGCTGTAATGCAACTTTTTAAAAAGCAACAAAGTACGTTTTCTGTAAAGATTGCAAGGTAACATGTAATAGTTAAATAATGACAAAAGAACTAGGGAAGGATGCCGTTTTCATGAATGTGTGAAGAGTTCTGTATTAAATATTTGTTCAGCATCAACATGTAGTAAATATCTCTTCTGCAGAGAGCACTTGTAAGCTGTTTTATTGAACTAAACATATTGTAAAAATTAAATGTTCTTAGGGTTTCATTATTTCCATACACTTTTTGTTGGAAACCTAAACTAGAATATGAGTTTGGCATGTGATAACAAAACTTTATCACTCTTATTTATTATAACTGCAATACACATGTAACCAAAGTGCTTTCATTACTTCAGACATCTGCCTGTTGACACACAATTTATATTACAGAGAATTTAACCACTAAAAATTCATTTGAATGGCTGTATAAAAAGTTTATGTACAGTTAGGATTCTCAAATGGCATGGACTTTATATGAAGCATTTCCCACAGTTATTTCAGTCATAACAGCAAAAATTCAACTTCTGAAATTAGTACTTTTTCTTTCAAACTAATTCAAATTTCTTCCTCTTTACACTGAGCTCCAATGTTCAGCTATTTTTTCCTTTCCCTCCCCAACTCACACACAAATTGTGATGCTACACAAGTGTTGTGGCTCACTGGATTTTTCTATACATGTTGGTCAGATCTGCCAGCAGGTGACAAAGAATAAATTCATTAAGGGAAAGAGAACTCCGGCCAGTTGTGCAAGTGACTCACCAAGTCTATCTTATCCATTCAAATTCTAGTTAGACATCTAATCTAAAAATTAGTGAAGTTTCCTGCCTGATAAAAAAACAGACCCATTGTATTTTAGCAGTTGTCAGTGATGCTCAAATTTCTATGAATGTCATTGTATTATCATTTTTAAAAAAAGAAAAGAAGAGTTACTGTTTGCTATTTATACAGAATGTGTTTGAGTCTGATTCTTTTTCAGAACCAGGAGACTTCTGTTAGGGCTGAAAGGAGTGACTTTCCTACTTTTCCTTGACCTGATCTATCACAGTGGAAGCATTCCTGCTTATTACAGTGAGAACTGCACTTGACTTTAAACAGCATCTATTCTGATTAAAACCTGGGTTTCCTTACCAGGAGGGGGAAAAAAATAAAAGAAGAAAACAAAGCCAAACCATACCATCTACAGCTTATTAAAAAAAAAAAACAAAAACAGCCTTTAAACCACAATGTCAGACCCCAACTGAGACCTTCTCTTGCATTTGTCTGTGAAATATGTGCTTATAACTAATTCTCTCCACAATTATTTTTCATATATATGAATTTTACTTATATTTGTTTTTCTTTACAACCTAGAATAGTATTTTTTACTATACTTTTAACACTGGGAAGTAGGAAAACCTTGCTCTACCAGCTTTGAACTAATTTTGGACAAAACTTAGACTCTGGACTTAAGCACCGCTAGATTTTATCCACACCTGGAGTTTTGAATTCCCCTTTTAAGTTTTGTATTCTAAGTGGATGGTCAGTCTCTGGAAATGCCTACTTCAATGTCTTCATCCTTTGCTAGCTCACTGGTAACAGTCCTGGGCAAGTGAGTGCTCTTGGCCCATGTCATGTTTTACTTTCGTGATGGCCTCAAGTTTCATTTCATTTTTCTCTGATTGTAGGTAATGCCATGAAGTCAGTGTCCTGGTTTAGGACAAATTTGGGAGGAAACCTCTAAATGGGATCCCTCCAAAAAAGCAGATTCAAGCCACCCCTCCCCCCAGCTGGTTCGGGAAATAGGTTTCCTTGGAGAAAAGGGGGGAAAATTATTTATTTAACAAACAAAACACCCACAAGCATAAAGAATGAACAATACTACACAATAAACCCCTCTTGCCATTCTGAAGAGGTGGCAAATTCAGAAAAGTCCTTTCTGTGGGTGTTTTCTCTCAGTGTCTCAGTCTCTCCAAGGCCCAAGTCTCTCTCTCTGCCTCTCTGAGGCCTGGGCCCGGCATCCCAGCTGCAGTGCAGCTTGGGGGGGACCCCCCAAGCGATGGTCCTGGGGTCCCTGGGTCGAACAATAGCAGAACAGTCCCAAAACCCTTTGGCTTCAGCTAATTAAACATAAAAACTGGCCAAAAAGGAAAAAAAAAAGGAAAGGAAAACAAAGAGAGCTCTCCGCTTTTCTGGGCAGACAACACACAGAGTCCCAGAGAAGTCAGTGCTGAGTGTGTTATCTCTGTGGTTTGAAAACAACGGCCTCGGATCTTCCACCACTTGCCCTCAGATCCAGCCTTACAGGTACAAAAACTTATTTCTGGACTAAACAGACGAATGGGGACAAAAGCATCATACAGTCAGCCTAGCCTAGGACAGCCAGCTAACAAGGGAATCTATACGATTGTGGCATAAACATTAATGAACAGATTATTACTCTGCTAGGAAGAATAATTCACAACTCAAGACATTCATGGTCTTCCTATTTTCCAATGCCAAATATTCTTGAAGTGGCACTGAAGACCACTTTTGTACTTGATGGCATCCAAAATCTGGATTACTATTCACCATTGCTGTGGCAGGCAGAGGAAGGTACCAGACCTCTATCCCTGTCTCTTTTTCTTCAGTTCTTGTGCTTTTGTTGGCTTCATGAAGAATAGTAGCATAAGTCTGTGTGATGGGAGAAATCACACCAGGTCTTTAACTTTCTCTTGATGACAGGTCATTTCATGAGATGAAGCATTGGGACATACTTGCTCAAATATCTGCTGCAAATAACCATCATTTTGTACTACTGAACATAACGCAAAAAATGTCAAGTGACCTCTTGGGAGGGCTAAGGCTTTGATATTTGAGTGCCTGCATCAAAGCAGTAACCAACCACTCCTTGTTCCAGCATAGGAAGCTGACTCCTCATTCTCTTCCTATGTAAGGATGATCTATAGAACTTACGGAAAAGGCAACTTTTCAAAGTGATGCTCTTGAACATGCTGGTAGATCTAAAAGCTATCCAGAGCAGAGTCAGTTCTGGGCTCAGACTGGGCTGCTCAGAGCTTCATAAGCTAGTGCTTGAAACCTCAAGACTTGAGACAGCTTGAACTCCCTGGACTCCAGCTCCACTGCTAGTCTGTCCTTGTGGGGTAATGGCTTCTCCCTATCTCCAGGCTGAGATTCCCATGTTTCAACCTGTGCTGCTGCCTCTCATCCTCCCACCACACACCACTATGAACAGCTCAACTACATCTTCTTTATTCCTTTTCATCAATTCTAGCTATGCTCTTGTATACCCTTGAAAACACCCTCTTCCCAGCTGAACATCCTCCCTCTGGCAGAGGCCCAAAATCAAATGCAGCAGCCAGAAAAGGGCTGATATGTCCTAAGCAGAAGGGCCAGTCCCTGTTCTTCTGTGGCTCTTGGGGACATGTCCTATTCACCACACCAAGTGCTGCTGGCCCCCATTGTTGCTCAGGCATGCGGCTGACCCAGTTCAGCTCACTGCCTGCCAGAACTCAACACCACACCCCGGAGGTGCTCCCTAGCCCTGCCAGCCCCAGACTGCATCCCTGAAGATCTCTATCTTCCCGGAGCACAGCTTAGTCTTTACCCTATGTCTAAATGCTGGATTTCATGAGGTTCCATCAGGCCCTTCCTCCCAGCTTTCCTCACACAAACTAAAAAATACACTATCCACTGCAAACCTGACGTGTGTGCTTTATCCTCTCCTTAGCATCACCACTCGTAGCAATGTTGAACAGCAATAACTCATCCCAGGAGAGACCCTACAATACCCCACTTATTACCCACCTCTGGACAGACCACAACCCCTTGAGCACAAACCTTAAATCCCACCAGATTTCACATGTCCTCCCACTCAGGATGCAATGTCCCAGTTAGGGCATAAGAACATTGTGAAAGGCATTACTGTAAGCTTTATCAAAATAAACAAGGAAAATGACATCCATTGCTCTTTTTTCATCCACAAATCCCATCCATTTATCCTAGAAGGAAATCTGTTTAATTAAGCGTGATTCTCTGCTTGGTAAATCTATGCTGACTTGCCAATCACCTTCTCCTTCTTTATATGACTGCCATATTTTTTATTTGCATGTCTGTATTGAATTTGAGTCTGATATATGGGCTTGTACAAATATTTTGCAAATGTTCTGAGCTATGGAAAAACTTTCCAACCACTCAATCACAGAGTTTGCAGAAGTTTGAAAGTTTTTAGATGCAGAAATCACGTCTTTATACCAATCTTTACTACACACAGTATGATTTAACCCATTTTGATTAAAGACCTGACACTGATGCAACAGAGACACTGAAGGGTAACACAAGTTTGTTGAATTTCTAGAATTAAATCTAGTTCCTAGATTTAATTCATACCTGTCTGAAGGGAAAAAAACAAGAGGAAATACCCCAAAATAAATTTTTCAATAAACACATTTGTTCACAGCATTTATTTCTGTTGCATGAGATAAGAAAATATTTAGCTTTAATTTTAAGCTCTGCAGCAGAACATTAATGCATACTAAATTATGGTAGAATGCTTGTGTTTCCTTATACTCACAGTAATCACCCACTGAGGGGACAGGCTAAGCAACAGGATTTCTACTAACAGAGATAAAAATAATTTGAAGTGTTAGGACATACATTTATGATGTAAATTTGTCAGGAGCCTTCACTAACTTAAATTACTACTAACTTCATATGATGTTTGATTTGCTGCATCTGAGAGAACCTCAGCACTTGTTGTCTCTGCCATGCCAGAGAGTAGATGCTGTTTTCTGCATGTCAGCAGTGCATAAATTTCTAACCAGATTGTATCTGATAACATGGCTTTCTGAATGTTCTATTCATCCACTTATTTTAAATCTCTTTCAAACCCTGTTTGTATGGCTGCATTCATAACACAAAACATCCCAGCTACAACAAGCAGGATAATGTGGATTTACTTTAATCTGAGATACTCACCACAGCATAAACTGGAGATTTAGATTCAGTTTGGCTCCTAAACATCCAGGATTCAGTTGGAGTTACAGCTTACATGCAGGACACTGCAAAGCAGTATTTTACCTATATTTTAATAGCAAGCATAATACCTTCATATTTCTTTAAATCCTTTTCATTAGGTAAAACGTTTCATGCCAAGCTTTCTCCAGGCTCACATTTCAGACATCCCGTTCCCTGCTCCTGTACATAAATGTTCCTGGTGGCTAGCAAACAAAATACCTTAATGCACTTCTGTAGCTGCACCCCAGGAACTGGCCTTGCACTGACTCACAATAATATTAAGTATCTGCACAAGCCTTCAGTCTACTGGTGCCAAGAAACAAATGTTTGAAGTGTGGCAAAAATCATCGAGTTACAAGCATTGTATAGTCTGACAAGAAACCTGCAGCAATTTTCAACTTTGTTCTCAAACAAAGGAGGGCTGTGTCTGGGTGGATACAATCACAAGCCTGGGTAGCAAGAAAATTTTAAACCAATCTTTCCCTGTATCATCATCACGTCTCACTCTCCCTTACTGTCTGTCCTCCTCCCTGTTTCACACACACACAGCCCTCAGCTCCCCTCCCTCACAGCCTGAACACAGTCACTGGTAATGGCAGAAGCATATGAGGAAGCCAGTTGACTTCTTGACCCCCAACTCATTTTGTAGATGTCACAAGGATGCCAAATGTGAAGCAGAAGGCTGTCAAAGATGAGCTGCGGCTAAAAGCAAGACTATGAGCTGTAATACAAAGCAGAAGGACCCTCTAGGGAACAATCTGTCTTCCTAAGAAGTCTTGTGAACTGCTTTTTAGTATCAGGTGCATCATCTTGAGAAACCATTGTACATTCCAAGTAAAATTAGTTTAATGTTCCCACATAAAAAGGACCACAGCCAGGTGGAGGATCAGAATAGGAGCACACAGTGTGGAACTAAAAAGTTTTGCATGCTTCTGGAGTAAAAAAAAACCTATGTGGAAATTTATTACAGATATATTTCATATGTAAATCACAGCCACTTATTAAAGGGGGTATGAAAGCGAGTGATGAGTGCTAAATACCTCTACATGTTACCCTTTTGGACAGCAATGTTCATTCCCACCATGGAATTTTTACAGGCAGTGGGAAGCAGGTACTCGGACTCTTGCACTCCTGATGTTCCTAGGGTTGGGAAAAGTCTTGGCATTTTCTTCTTTCCAATGAAGTTAGCTGGAGAAAGATCAGTTCCCAGCTCACTGATCCTTTCTGAGAGTAAAACACCATGCACACTATAATACTATTATAAACGAGAGGAAACAATAAGCAAGAAATAACTAAAAATAGGATAACAGATTTCTAAAGCAATAACCCTAGCCAAAACAAAATGTGCTACATTTCTCACTGATCAGATTGTTTTGTGACCCGGTTACAAACCTGAATCCACTTGGATACCTGATGCATTAGTCGTGCAATTTGGATCCCACATTTTGTTATTCTGTTACAATCTATAGAATTACTGTTAGATGTTAATATATTTCCAAATTATCTTACCTTGTGTGAGTAACCCTGAATGAAAACCTGAGAGAAATGCAGGTTATAAATGTATGTTAAAAAATGTACATAGTAATAACAGTGAATTTATTTTTGCCCAACAATTATATTTACAGCTTTGAGACATAATAAGCCATGTCAAGATGGGGCTTTTCTGCTCATTTGGTCATGATGAGTGGTTACCACATGGTGCTTACCCTTGCACCATGTCCTAACTCACAAGTGCTGTAAGTTTCAAAGTTATGTTACAAGCCATGTGTTTTAGTTCTGTTACAGTGAAATGATGTTGGAGCCTTGTTAAGTGTGGTATGTCATGGGCTACAGTGTTAGAGAGCATTTAGGAGGCATGTCTAGTCAGTTACATCAATGTGAAAAGTGCAACATGGATTAAGCACAACTTTTTCTCTGCCAGTTTAAGTAAATTCTCAGGATCTTCTGGTTAACCTGTTTGACTGAAGGACAATACTTCCAGGTCAAGTCACTCTACAGAAAACCATCTTCCTTGTTCCTGTCTATTGCTAACATACAAGGATATTATAAATTATTCCATTATTCCTGTGTAAGAGAAGGGGATTTATTTTTCTGGCATTTATCAATGCAGCAGGATAAAGAATAGCCTAGCTAGGAGCACCAGGAGGCCCCAGAAGGTACTTACTTGATTCTGTGTTTTGAAACCATAATCTATGACATCTCATGGTTCAGATCATTGGCAATACTTGATGAAAGCCTAATCCGGAATTTGTAAGACTGTAGTAGATGTCAGGGACAGAAATGGAAGAAAGGTATGAGCACGTAGAATACAGATTTATTTCTTTTAGGCTTCATCATTGTAATACAAAACAATTCCACTGAAAACATTCAGCCCATTCAGAAACAGGACTATACTTGCAGGCAAAAGCATGTCATCACTAAATAGTACATTGGGAAAGTTCTTTAATGTGAGAAATGCATTTCTGTTGGCTTGCATATGAGCCTACTGTAGAATGTTTATTTCACTCTAACAGAGCCCAGTCTGATTCCGGAATATTTCCCCAATGTGCATTCCCTGTACATTAGTCTGGAATGATGAGGTCTTTTTCTGAGCAGAGTAATTAATCTGAAATTAGGATATTCTGGAGAAAACAGGGATGGCAGAATGGTAGAGTGAGTAAACTCCTTAAGACAGGTTCAAGAGCAAGGTGTTGAGCCTTATTCAGGCTCTGTGTCAAAAGCTGATCACAACTGACTTATGTGAAGCACTGCTGGCTTATTTGGCCTAAAAAAATCTATTATTTGAATGTGGCCATATAACTCTCCCATGTGATCTTTGCTTCAGCAACTGGAAAGCTTTATCTGCACCAGTCTGCTAGGCCATGTAAATTCAGACAGAGAAATCTTCTTTAAAAATAACGAATGCCAGATGATGCACTGGGAGCACTGTAATACTCCGTGTATGTACAGCCTGGGGAACAGCAGACTGGGGAGTCCCCTGTAGAAAGCAATCTGGGGATTTTAGCTGACCATAAGTTTGATGAGAGTCAATAATGTGCCCTGGCAGCCAAGAGGCAACAGGATTCTGGGGTGCACTAAGCACAGCGTAGCTAACTGTTTGAAAGTGTTTGTCCCAGCCTTGTGTGGCCTCACCTCAAGTACTGTGTGAGTTTGGGTTCCACAATTTAAGAGCAGTATAAAAATATTTGAATGTTTCCAGAGGAGAGCAGCAAGCAGGGTGGAATGACTGGTGGGCATGACTTGCAGAGAGTGACTGAAGGTGCTGGGTTTGTTTAGCTTAGAAAAGAGGAGACTGAGGGGAGACTTCATGGCTTTCTACAACATCCTCATGAAGGGGAGAAGAGATGGAGGTATAGATCTCTTTGTTTCAGTGTCTGGTGATAGGACATGAGGAAATGCCTTAAAGTTGCACTAGGGGAAGCCAACTTCAGATACATATTTTAAAAAAATCTTCCCTCAGAGTGCAGTCAAGTACAGGAACAAGCAAGGAAGTAGGGTAACATCCCTCTAGAAGTTAAAGATCACAGATGTATAAGAACCCCCATACAAATGACGTGGAGAAGGGGTTTGAGGGAGAGAGAGAGAGAGAGGAAGAGAGTGTGAGAGTTTGTGCTCTGAGTAAAGCAGGTTCTAACTTATCATAGTCACCCATGACTATAGCTTTTGACTGCATACTGACTTTCACATTAGCCTGCACTGCAGTGCACTGGCATAGCTGCCTTCAAAAGGAAATTTTTAATACATCCAGTATAAACACTTCTGCACAAAAGCAATATCTGGGCTTTGTCTCTGGGCTACGTACATCCAAAAACATCTAAATCTGTTTGAAAATCTGAATAAATATTGCCTGTTGGGAGAGTAATCTAAGATAACTAACTGCCACGTTGCAGTTCGAGTTCACTTTCTAAGCCCAGGTAATACATTTTTACATCCTAGTCAAAGTGCTGTAAAAGGAATACATGCCACAAACTTCTTTATCTGTAGTGTTAATACATGTATATAGAATTCAGAATGCCTGAGCAAGAGGATTGCTAATGTAGATGAAGCTGCATTAGCAAGAGTACTGGGGGTCAGGGCATTCACAGAATCATAGAATAGGCTGGGCTAAAAGGGACCTTAAAGACCACCTAGTTACAACCCTGCCATGATGTGGACAGAGACACCTTTCACAAGACCAGCTTGCTCAGAGCTCCATCCAGCCTGGCCTTGAACACTTCCAGGGATGGGGCACCCACAAGTAGTACCAATTTTTTCCTTCTCTTGTTCGGGAAAAACCGAGCTTTTCCATGGGCTTTCCACAGTTCTGACCAAATCATCATGCAAGGGGTGAGGAAAGCTGAGAGCCTGGTAACCAAGCTTAAAGTCCCAGGTCCAAGCAGCTGGATATTGCAATTATTTGTGGATATACCTTAAATACTGGCATCACCCTGTGCATTGGTAATTAAAACCCCTAGAGGCTTGTCATAAAGGGGTTAAAATTCTACACATGCCTGGTGCTGGAACATACCATGTGCTTCCAGATTTTGTGCATGCTGCTGGTGAACTTAGCCCTGCTGGCTCACACACACCAGGGTGTTTTGTTCAGTAGCAGTCCTAAGGGGTCGTATGGGATCAAACAGCAAAAGCAAGAACAGACAGGGTAAATAAGGATGGCAGTAGGAGGGAGGAAGCCTTCTGAAGTGGTCTCAGGCCAGTTGTGTGTGCTCTGGCAGGAACATCGCTGTGCTATTACTGCAGGGTGTGCCAGGGTGGGTAAAGATGGTGCTTTATGAGGCCATCTAATTGGACACCTCATGCAGCCAGCATGTCAGGTATTCA
>VZTR01009149.1:91899-130151 GCA_013400775.1 Chaetops frenatus
TCTCATTCCAGCAGCTGCTACAAAGAAGCATGGATAAAATGAAGGCCGAGGGCTATAGGCCAAAAATATACCAGTGATTTATTCCTTGATGTAAAAGCACCACATTTACTGTAATTAAACAAACAAACAAACAAACAAAAACAACAAAAAACAATTAAAAAAATAAAAATAAAGAAAAAGCACCAGAGAAAGTTTTTATACCTTAGGAATGTATTTACACTTAATTGTATAAATTGTGCTGTAACAGAATATTGTACCAGCAGATTTTGTAACAGACAGTTACAATAGGAACTCTTTCCCAAATTTACTCTTTCACTTAGTCACCAATTTATCCATTGTGTCTCATCAGAAGGGTTACCGAAGTATATGTTCAAAGAGGCTGGTAGAACTCTGATGGCTTTTAGACAGATTGGCATGCTTACAGAAACCAGCCAAGAGCTTTAAGCTATCACTGCCTCCAAAAACAGCTTCGTCTGTGTGGTTTCTTAGATACTGAGACTGAACATTTGGCAGCATCTCTAGATCACACCTCCAGTTTTAGACACCCGTTTCTGTTCACTGCTCTACCTACATCCACAAGAGCAGGTAAGACCCTGGCTCATGAATATAGAGATGTGTTTTTAAGCATGCAGTTACTGGATTTGGAGCAAAATTGTCACAAATGCAAGGTGACACTGGAAAAAGAGACTTTCTTTAGAAAGACCATGTGCATTCATATACAGATTTCCTTGCCCATTGTTGAAACATCAACAAGAATTTTAAATGAAAACTGATAATCTTCATTCCTTTGAAACTGTTTTGATTTCTTACGTTTCATTATTTTTATCCTTTGATATTTTTCTACGTGGAAATATAAAAATTGCACAGAAGGCTGATAAGTCCATCTTCAATTACTTACAATCTTTTATTGAACTTCAATCTAAGAATTAAAGCAATCATTGCTGGAGAAGTCAAGGGCTGTCTATTAAATGCAAGGGTTGTTAACATTAGCTTTAAACTTAAGTAGTTAAAATGGAACCATTCAGGTTTGCAGCATTTTTGAAAGCACAATTACTTAGAAATAGTATCAATATAAGGATCCTAGCACTACCTATGCATTCATAAAATCCTGGTTCATCTTTTTTCAGACTGATGCACAATTCTTATAGTGGGAATACATTTTATTTTATTCCTAGATAGAAAGATTTTTTTTTTAGAATCCCTGATTCATAGAATGATGGAATGGTTATGGTTCAAAGGGACCCTGAAGATCATTTAGTTCCAACCCCACTGCCATGGGCTGGGATACCACTCACTGGATCAGGTTGCTTAGAGCCCCATCCAACCTGGCCTTTTCAGGGATGGGGCATTGACAGCCTCTGTGGGCAACATGTTCTAGTGCTTTGCCATCTTCTGAATAAAGAATTTCTTCCCGACATCTAATCTAAACATTTAAAATCTTTCTGTTTAAAACCACTGGCCCTTGTCCTGACACTATATGCCCATATAAAAAGTCCCTGTCCCTCCTTTTTATAAACCCTCTTTAGGTACTGAAAGGCTGCAATAATATCCTCCCAAAGGTTTCTGTTCTCCAAGCTGAACAACGTCTGAGTCTCTCAGTCTGTCTTCATAGGAGAAGTTCTGGAGCTCTCTGGCTGATTTTGTGACTGCCTCTGGACTGCTCCAACAGGTCCCTGTCTTTCTTGTTCTGGGGACCCCAGAGCTGGGTTCACCACTCCAGGTGGGGTCTGACAAAGGCAGAACTGAGGGGCAGAATCATCTCCCTTCACCTGCTGGCCACCCTTCTTTTGATGAAGTTGTGAAGTTTTATTTCTGGGCTGTGAGTACACACTACTGTCTGATGTGCAGTTTTGTTTTTTATGTGCCTCAGCATGTCTCTGAGAGGGATCTATTCCAAGAACTTCCCAGGCACACAGCTAAGCCTCGCTGGTCTGCAGTTCCCCAGATCTTCCTCTCTCCCTTTTTAAAACTGGAAGTGATTCTTCTCTTTTTCCAGTCACCAGGGACTTCATCTGTCTGCCATGACTTTTCTAACACAATGGAGAGTGGCTTGCCAAGATCAGCCAGCTCCCCCAGGACCCAGGAATGTGTCTCATAGACCTGTGGCTATTCAGCTTCATGGTGTGATCCTGNCTGTGTTTTCTGAAAAGCTTGTGGCTCTCAGCTGCAGTGCTCCAGTCATGGAACTCATGGCCCATGTTTCTGTGATAGCAATTAGGTCATCATTTTCTAATTGCACCAAGGTTCCCAGCTCCTCTGGCTTGTTACCCGTGCTGCAAGAATTGGTGTAGAGGCACTTAAGCTGGGCTATCCACCTCTTCATCTTCTGGGTAGAGCCCTCTCTAATTCCTGTGTGATGATTTACAGGTATTTCCCTGCTGCTCCCTAAAGTGCTGTTACTGAAAGTTCCTTACAGACACCCAGCAGAGTGTCTCCTCTCCTTGCTGAACCTAGTCTAAAGCCCTGCTAACAAGCCCTGCCAGCTTGTCAGGTGCACCCCATCTGCTGTCCATATGCCCAGTCTCCTACAGGCATATGCCAGGTCCTAGAACCTGAAGCCCTGAGCCTGGTACCAGTCTCAGCCAGTCCTCCCCCCTAACCACTCATCCCACTCTGCCTGGGTCGCAGTTCCTTCTAGGAGGACAGAAGACAACATCAAATGTGCTCCCGATTCCTTCAGCGTCTTTCCAAGGGACATACAGTCACTTTTGGTAATTCATGGTGTCTTTCAATCATTCAATTCTACATGAATCTGTAGGAGCAGATGATAGTCTTCAGTTTTCATCAGTCTTGGAAGGGCACTGATAGGCATAAAACCTCTCTAGAGAGGTAGTCTGGAAGATGAATGGCTTCTTCTCTGCCTCTCTGTGAGGAGTCACAAATAACAAATCATCTCCATGATTTTTTGGTGGTGCTTGTTTTAATGCAGGTGTCTGGTACTAATACAGTAGAATTCTCCTCTTCTGGTTCTTGACTACTGATAATGTTTTAAATTGCCTCTACCGGAAGCTTTAGAAACTGCTTTATTTTAGAAAATGAGCCTCCTGTTTTCAGTTCATTAAAGGAATTTGCAGTTGATACATCAGGTGAGCAAGCAGAACATTTGTGATACATTACCCGACATGGCAATCAAATTTTTGATACATCAGGTGAACCTCGCCCAGGTACCAAGGAGGGAGACAATGAACTCAAAGTGAGCAAAGCGGAAGGTCTCCCCCTCCGTGCTGTTGCTACGAGATGGATGTGGCATTGTCACTCTGAAAACACTCTATAAGCAAGTGTACGAGCTGCCATAGGGGCTGTAAAATTTACAGTGTGGGAGTCTGCTGTCTGCTGGCTCGCTGGCAGCTCTCGGAGGGATTTCACCAGGGAAAGACCTGTCCCACCCGATGCAGATCTTACTCATTGCACTTTATAAGCCAGCGCTGGACCCATGGTGTTGTACCCTTTCCTATGCTTCTCGTGATTATTCTTGGCATTTTGCTACTCTTCTATTTTTCTCTCCTTCCTTCCTCTTTAACAAAAAAAAAATAGTCTTGGATTATTGCTTTGGATCCCAACGCTTAACCTTGTTTGTGTTCTAATTTCAGTTTCAGGTATGTTTAAAACCTAGCTCTTCTCCTCAGTTGTGGATCCAGGCAAAACTTGCCTTTCCTCACCTTAAGGAGATTGGAAAAATTACCCATCACAGATTCTTCTGCTTCCCCACCCAGAGCATCATAATTGTACGGGCACATTGGTAGCACAGGGAAGACCCTTTCTCCTGCTCCAAACAGAGACAAGAGTTAATTCTCCCTTGTCTTGTGAGTTACCCAGACATACCAGCTTGGGGGTGGATGTTGACCTACCTTCAGCTTCCAAGGATTTCAGGCAGGACTGCTGCCCTGGCTGTTTGAGAATGTGATACCAGGCATCAATCTCCTGCTCAGACTGAGGCAATAAAAATGTTTACTCTTCTCATGAAGCAAGATTTCTTCCTTCCCTGATCTTCATTAAAGGATGCCCCAGTGCATGCAGTGCTCTCCATTAATATAAAGACTTTTGAACAGCAGAGCTTCAAAAAAGAGCAAGAGCTGCTTTTTGTGAGGCAGACAGTACGTACACATTGTGTTCTCAGAAAACTGAAGCACAGCAAAATTTTAAAAGGGGATACAATAAAATTTTGAAGTTCTAATTATGAATTTTAACACTAGACAAGGTTGGAAAGAAGGAGCTCTGCCTTTGTCTAATTTGATTTTTTTTTTTAAATTTACAGGAATAGGACTAAATTATTTTCTTCACCTGAAAGCATTGGGAGAGTTTTGGTTACAGTGCTATTTGTCTCTTGTTATTAGCCTAAAAGCTTTTTCAATGTAACTACAAATTTCACTACATCCCAGTGCCTCTAATTGGTAGGGTTTGTGCACTGGATTGTATTTTTGCAAAAACAACTATCATATAATCAACATTATGTCTGTTAACTACTGAGTAAGTACAACAGTTAAAGAATTTTTTTTTAAAAAATGGATAAATCTAGGGTTGTGATTAGAGAGAGATTGGAGGGTAAATATGCAGTTACCTGGCAGGAGACACATAATCCAGCCCACCTGGAGTCCTGGGACTGTCAGGACTGATGAATCTGTCAAGTCCAGACAGCTGGTGAAATCTGGTGGTTCCCAGTTTTTTTTTACTGCTTCTTTAAGAAAGAGGGACTCTTTCTTTACAGAAAAAAAAAAAAAATCATTCCTATTCAAACCAAAGTCTTTATCATATTGTGGCAGAAATTAAAATTAAGAAGTGTACAGTTATTATGCTTAGTGAGGTGCTAAAAGCCAAGATCCTGGATAATAATAGCCTCAAACATAGCAGAAGTTTAGGACCACATATATAACCATCCAGACCCAAATCATTCTCCTGGCCAACACTGCCAAGGCAGATTGAAACAAAATTCCATCTAAGTACTTTCTGTCTTAATTCTGGTTCTGAATTTTGTGGTTTTGGTTTGTCACTGTTGAAATGTACTGAAATGTAGTGACAAATGATCCTTACTTCTATTTTTCTACCTCTTTTCTGTCTGATAAATTACTATAACATTTTATTTTCTGGTCATAAAATTCCTCTACATGCAACAAATATATTAGGGTTTCACTTCTTTAAATCATAAAGAATGGCAAAAAACTCAGTTATAATTTTACATAAATATATTTAAAGAGTAAGCCATCATACTTTATGTCTGAATCATTCTTTATTTAAACAAAGAATCCATTTTCAGAAATGACCGTGGCAACTAGGAAAACACAAGCGTGGGTAAAATGTCTTGTACATGTTGTTTGTTATTTACTTTTCTTTTTTTTCTTAATATTTAGTTTATTTTTAAAAAACAGATAGTTAATGAATCTTCCAAACCGCTGCTTATTTTAGGAAATGATAATTGTTTTGTTATGAAAATCAATTTTTCTTCTGAGGAATTGGAGTTATGAATGCGGGCTGTGCTTAGTCTTTCCAAAGTCCTTCCTTATTCCTTACAATTAGTGCTTAAGCAACTGTTCTGGAAGCACTGAAGGTGACTTGGGTGAAGCTGGCTCTCTCAGTGCTGCCTCAGTCCAGGAACAGGGACACTGCTTCCACAAGTGAATAGTGCTGTCAGCTCACTGTACAGGATGAGCAATAAACTGCAATAAGAGGAAAAGCAGCAGCTTCTCACACTGTTCCTGTTAGACCTGAAAGCACATCTCTTCATGTGCTTCATGCATTCAGCTGATACGTTAGTGGTTCTTAAGCAGGTACAAAAGCTTTTGCTGGATCAGGCTCAACATGTGTTCCCTATCTGTTTTCATGTAGTCTAAAGACAATATAATTTTCCAGTTTTTATGCTAACTCTTTTGTAGCTAAAACTGATAATCATACCAGGTTCCCTTGCTGGGTTTTCTAGTCCCTTAGGCTTTAGTTTAGTAACATTTTGGCTGACCAATTGGATACAAAAGCCTTTATTTTCTGTTTAAATTCCCATTCCAATAAATAAGGCTTTTGGTCTTAAGTCTACAGAACTCTCTTTTGAAAGTCTGAGCCAGAGAGTCGAGAATTAAGAAAAAAAAAAATAACAACAAAAAAACCGCCTCAAACCATATTTTCTACTCTGTGGATGTTTTCAATGTTGTGATCTCAAAAGAATATATTGGGTTTAGTTTAGAACAAAAGAGATGGGAGCAGATGTTGCAATTTTCATGAAAGAGCTTCCTTAGAAAACGAAATAACCTTTTTGAACCTTTAAGCTGCACAGGCTTTACATAACCAATAGTTTCCATTTAAAAGTCTTAGTGAAACACTAGGGCACCTCAGCTCTTCCCCTAACTAATTTAATATTCTATACAAATTTTTAAGTTTCATGAGATTCCTTCATATGATGCAGCCTAGTCAAGAAATCCTGAATCAGTTTTAGTTTTTCTTGATGTTAAGTTGTATTTCTGTATTTTAGTCTCCAGGCTGTTACCCTTTGTTTGCATATTTGCATTGTATCTTTTCACTCCAAGGCAGATTTAGGAGTTGTTATCCTAGACTCATAGTAATTGCAAGAAAATCCAGTTCCATCTGTTTCTGCCAACATATGGAAATTGAATGAGAATATCAACATAAAACGGCACTTGCTCAATATCAAGTGTGTGCCAGCTATTGTGTTTGTTATAGAAACTTGTGGTCAAGCAGGCTGAGAGAAGCTAGTAAGCTGCCTGTCTGGTAGGAAATCCAGGTGCAGATCTTGTTCATGCCAGTCTGTCAGTAATCAGTGGCTAGATTTTGGCTTAATACAGCTATTTCCATCACTTACAGATAACATGCTGCTGAACCAGCTAGGGTTCACCCTGAGATGTTTGTTAGGAAGAAATATTTCCACTGCACCAAACGACTGATAGTTTTGTTGGAAAAATCAGCATGAAGTCTAGAGACAGATAAAGAATATGCAAAATGTAACCCCTACAATGGGGATGATTACTACAAGGGGAAGATTACTGTTTTATCCACTGTTAAATAACAACTCTTTAATATTTTTTATTCCTAATGAAGTCATCACATACCCTTGAGAAGTTACAGCAGTTGCACCATGCTACCAGTATCCAGTTTTGCAACAGGTTAGACAAATGTAAATATATTTAAAATACACATGAGAAGAAAGAAGTGAGTTGTCTCCCAAGTGCCCCAGAAGTATAAACTTCCATCAGTACGGATCAATTAAAAAAAAAATAATCTCCAAGTATCTCCATTATTTGGAGATATTCTCTCAAAAATATCTCCAGCTGAGGATGAGTCCTTTTCAGGTGCTGCCTACTGTGTGATTGCCCATTAGACAGCTTTCAAGTTGTCCGGGTTTTGCTGTGCAGAAATGTTACAATTTTTTTTGTTCCTGTACAAGGTATCCTAGAGTTTTTTAAATCGAAGGATTTTGGATTAGGAAGAGCGGTACTCAGGAAAAATTGTGCAGCTCTGCATGATGTGGAGTTACAATCTCAAACAGATGAGGATGGCTTAAGCAGCTGTCTCTCTGTAAGTGGAATTCACCTTACAAGATGTGAGCTCATCATTGCATGCACATACTTCTAGTCTGTTTCAAACGCAGGTAAAGTGCAGTTTTTAGACTAGCATGAGCTATGTGGGTAATTTTCAATTTAGTTCAGTTTCCAGCCCATCCCTCTTCCCTGCCTTTGCAGCAGTACTGGGAATTTTTTTCCTAGCCGTGGCAACTAGAAGGCTGGCCAGAGAATGTGCTGTCGGGTGAAATTTACAACATAGTTACTTACACATGTCTGTTTTTCTAAGACATTTAATGAAGCGGTTCAGAAAAAGTCATTATAACAATGTGAGAAAGACTAAGGCGGCTGTCTGATTAAAGAGGTTCTTTTCGTTCTCCTCATGCAGAGCTGTGTATCATCCCCCATCAGCAGAGCAGTAGAGCTGTTCAGATTTGTGTAACCCGGCCCTCTCAAAGAGCAGAGCAGAGCAGAGCAGAGCAGAGCAGAGAAGGGGTGCATGTTGCAGCAGACAGGTGAGTGGCTTGGAGCCAGTGTCCCAGCAGGGTGCCTGCTGAGCGCTGCCTGAGGTGGCTCTGCCAGCTCTCTGTTGCGGCACTCCTGCACTCCTCTGCATTGCGATGCCATTCGTTCATTCACTAACCTGAGGGCAGGGTCCTCCCTAAGCTATTTCCACTCTTTCTACCACTTTTCTTCCCTGCTCTCTTAATTGTGATAAAAAGCCTGTGGCTATAAGAACACTTAATTGTATTTCAATTCTCATAGCTTGAGTTACATGCTTAGTTTTATAGTGTCTTATATACCCTGCTTGGGAAAGACCAGACAAGCTCTTTGTAGGAAGGTAAATAATACTTAAAGCTCAGACTATAATCGTCTTCCCTCTCTGCTTTGTGGTTTAATCTAATACCGATTATCAAGTGTTTTATTTTTACAATTCATATGGTGTTTGGCTGACAGAAGTGTGTGTTCATCTCTAGGAGCTCAGGAATTAGACAAACCTAGCACACTGGGTTGCATATCACAGCATAAAGCTGCTTTTAAGATATTACTTCCTTCACAGAGGGAAAAAAGGGTTAGAAGACTAAATTCAGGGAAAATTCAGTATCACATTATCTGGGTTTCATCTTCTCCCAACTTCTCACCTTGTTTTGCTTCTCAAATACAGGGGTATTGCAAAGGAATGACTTTAAAGGAACTTTTCCTGAGAAATCTATCACCTCTTTGATCATTTTGGATTCAAGTTTTTACTGTTGTACAAGTTCCAAAGCTCCAAGCCCCTTCACCATCTCCCCATAAGTGTTAGGCACTCTCCAAAGGAAAAAGAGGCATTTTTCTGGCCTCGGTGAGCTTAAAGATGAGAAATATAAACACAAAAAAAAATATTAAAAAACTGTGGGAGAAGAGAAGGAATGCGCTCCAGGAGAGAAGAGAAATTATCATGAACTCCTAGCCTCACAGTTGGTCTGAGCTGTTTTTCTTTTTTTCTAGTCATATTTACAAGGGACGAATTACATCCTTACTTTCCTACACTCCACACAAAAGTCAGTCCCCCCTCTTGCCTTACAGTGGTGTGAAGCTTCACAATTGAACACCCACTTCCTTGCCCTGTCCTCCTAGGGCTTTCTGTTCCTTCCTCATTTTCCATATGAATGAAGCAGTTAAAAAAGGTGTGGATGGACAAGGAGAAGACATGGGCCTTCCTAAGAGGCAGAGACAAGTAGCTTTGCTGTCATTTCTGCTCGGCACAGCTCACGTTTCACTCCAGAGCCTCCATTTGCCCCAGCCAAGCAGCGCCAGCTCAGACCAGCACCTGTCCCATTCGTTGTCTGCCACCACAGTGCCTGCCAGCCAGCAGCACATGCAAGTGGATCCAGCAACGTGCACGGCATCTGTGACAAATAACACATGAGCCTCCGTGAGCTGCACATTTCCCCACCCCTGGCCAAAGGAGTTGCTTCTACTCTTCAATATCCTTGATACAGGCAAATAGGTACAGGATTGGGCGCACAGCGAACTCTGCCCAAAAGATTTTTTTTTAATGTGATGTTTTCCTTTGCAAAAGCAACCTGTGCTGTGGTTGAGGAAATTTGTAAGAGCACAAGAAGGAGAGACTGAGAAGCAAAAAGAAGAACACTGGCAACTTCTTAATGTTTAACTTTTTGTTTTGTTGCCTTTTCAGATTTAGCCTTCGTGACCTAGCAGCTGTTTCACTTGGCTCAGGGCATTTATGACTTTATTTTGGACAAATCTTTAACATTTTCATTTGATTTTTCCCAACTCAGCTTTGTGCCTCAAAATTTGTTTTAAATTTTACGGTCATTTTTTTCCCCTTTCTTACCCTTCTTACAGCTGTAGGGTCTGGAACCCAACAACTGTGGTGTTCCTCTCTTTGGCCAGCAGCCTGTTTTATAAGGTAAAGACAAAGGAAAGGAGTGCTTTGGGGTGGAAAAGAAAAGTAAGACAAGAAAGGAAGGAAAGAAGATAGAATGAAAGATGTGAGAGAGTTCTTTCACTGGATCTCCTCAGACCAAGCTAAAACCTAACCATACTTGTAACTATATTAATGCTGAAGTACACAGTAGACTAAAAGTACTCAATAAACATTTACTGTGAATGGAGGCATTAGGAAAGGCTTTGGCCCTGCCTGAATTCCCATGAAATTTATAAATATTTCTTTCATTTGTTCTCCATTTACAATTAGTTGCGGTCAAGCTGATCAAAGACAGAAGAGGCCTGTTGCATGTGAACCAGCATCCCTCACAATGACATTCACAAAGCAGAATGAAATATGAAATATCAGGTTTCCACGGATGTATGAACTTGTAAAAAATCTGAAAGAATAGGAGGTCTTTCACACTGAGTAATGTGAAACATTTGGTGCGGATTGTAGGCCTCTGAAGAGGAAAACTGAGAGCCAAAATCCATCAGGCAATAAAACAGAAGCAGGCAAAAGTTAAAACAACAGCCATTCACTACAATCTATTGATTTAGATATCATGATTGTCTCTGCTAGAGCAGTGGTGGATGCTAGCAGGAGCTTCCACTGGAATCATTATCAGGAACAAACCCCAGCACTACAGACCTGAGACCAGGCTTAAATAATGTTTGCTTCAGAAATATATTTCGTCTGTTCCCTTCACTTAAAAAAGGGAGGGGAAAAGCCTGCCACAGCTTGTTCACACTGCTCTCTAGGCATTTCCATCCAAACAGGTGCTAGGGTTAATTGGGTAAGTAGCCTGAAGCTTCCAGTTTTCAAACGAACTTTAAGTAAATAAATAACCCCAAGTAGATCCAAGAGGATAGACTTGCACAAAGCCTCTGAGCCACGTGTTACAGCAGTCGAGGTCCTTAGTTTTATCTCTTTTGCAGACCTGCACTTTTTGGAGAGCAGGGCCCGTCAGCCTTTGTGACTAATACAGTGTGCTTTAATTGCTTCCTATGTCTTTCACAGCTGTCAGCCCCTAATGGGGTCAGGGTCGGCAGGGGAGGGGCACTTGGAGGGTTTGTATCCCCTCACCTCCTGAAGCGCTTCCAGGCTGGAGAGGGGCTTCACCCCATATGGCATCTGGGAAGCCTGTGGCTCTCACTGAAATTAGATGTGTGCCTGCTCCACCTCAGAAGTCATTCAACTCATGCAGAATCACCCTTTTTGGCTTTTGGAAAAGGTACAGACAACTGGAGACACTGCCCTTAGTGCTGTCCCTGACCCAAGAGGCTCTAATTGTTTCTCAAGCGGTGCAAAATTTGTTTATGATATTAACCAGCATCAAGAAACAGGGAAGAATGTAAAAATAGATTGTTTCACATTATTTTGAGCAAGACTTAGGAGGATTAAAGGTTAACAGGAGACTTCTAGGATAAACAGAGCAGATACTTCATGCTGTTTATGGTATAAACCCCATTATGTTTCAGTCTGTACCAGAAAATGTCTAAAGAGAGGCAATAGTAGCTAGGGCAAACAGCAAGACGCACAAACATGCTGGGGATGTCCTGTGCATTGAAAGACCTTCATGGAAAAGGGGTAAGTTGAGTACTTCCAAAAATGAACTGCGCAAGAAGACATTTGAGAATACAAACTGTTTCATTTTTTTCTCTAAAACAAAAAATTACATTTTTTCTCAGGGATGATGTAAAAGCAGATCAGAAAATGTAAGATCTAGCAGTTCACAGTACTGCCAATGTAGACATACAGAAGGTGTGTCGGGGCTCCAAAAGTTTTAAGTTATTACAAAAAGTATGTGTATTTTGTTAAACTGACACACTTGAGTTTTTCATACTCATTCTCTCAACACTCACAAGAACTAGAAACATTCTGTTTTCTAAGAAAGCTGAGAGTCTAGTTTAATCACATGTCTCCAAAGTCTGAGACTTTGAGGAGAAAGTCCAGTGCCAGATGACAATGTTCTTAGAGGGAACACTGGACAGTGACTTGCATTCAATTCCTTGGGCTAGACAGCGCTGTGCTCTGGACAGGGAGCAGTGTGGCCAACTTCAGCTCACTGTAGGAAGCCCAGAAAATCCTGTCCTGTTGTATCTCTCTAGTCCTTGAAATTTGCTCAGGGAATCTGGACAGGCTGGATCGATGGGTCAAGGCCAGTGGTGTGAGGCTCAACAAGGCCCAGTGCTGGGTCCTGCCCTTGGGTCACACCAACCCCAGGCAGTGCCACAGGCTGGGGCAGAGTGGCTGCAAAGCTGCCCACAGGAAAAGGAGCTGGGGGTGCTGGTGACAGCAGCTGGACATGAGCCAGGCTGTGCCCAGGTGGCCAAGAAGGCCAATGGCATCCTGGCCTGTGCCAGCAATAGTGTGGCCAACAGGACCAGGGCAGGGATTGTCCCTCTGTGCTCAGCACTGGTGAGACCAAGGACTGAGCAAGTCCTGTGCTCAGTTTTAAGCCCTTCATTCCAAGAAAGACATTGAGGTGAACACATTAAAGATCTGTTCACTTGGGCTGGAAAATAACAAGAGTTTTTTCAATGAATTCTCTTTGTCCAAATGTAGCTTGTATTTGCTAAGCTTCAGACTTGATGTATTCTGTTTATGCTATCCAAAAAAGATAAGTACATATTGTGTGCACACAGGAAGTTCACTATCCCTTAGAAGGTTTCATGAAAGTGATGTCTGTCTCCAAATTAACACTAAACAAAATTGGGAGCTAGGGCAAGCACTCATTCCTCAGCACAGACACACCTCTTCAGGGTTTTTGTTTATTTATTTGCCAGTAACCTGCACTACAGAAGAGGTTTCTGGGAAAAATGCACTGTGTCTCCCCTCACGGGTGAATCCCGAGGCTTTACTTTCAATTAATTTATTGGAGGGAAAAATGAGAGAAGCAAAGTATTATTCAATGAAATGCTGTTCCTACCATGAACCTGAAAGCCACTTACATTTTTTAAATCACTAGTTAAGATGACCCTTGTACAATCCTGCAGTGGAAGCAGGAATATATGAGTTATGTTTCTACCAATTTTGGTTTTGATCCAGCTATCTGCTCAGCTGGAATTTTTCAGAAGATTTTAGCCTCCTCACACAACATGTTGTGGACTGTGTCAGAATACCGTACTATATTCTTCCAAAAAAAATATCAGTATTTCCATTTTTATTGGCCAGCATGTTTCAACATTTGTTTTTGTTCAAGTCCATTGTAAAATTATATATACATATCAGAACTTTTTTATGGTGAGATAATACACATAATTCCTTTCGTAAGCCTGCCTTATCATGAGTCATAAAGGTTCAAGAAACAAACAAGACATGGCAATTTTGACCTCATTGTCTTCACACATTGTTCCTGCCAGCAAAGGATTGCAGCAGAGATGTCTTGAACTCAGTTAATGAGCACAGATGAGTCTGTAAGGTCATGGATGAACAGCAGATGAAAAATGGACACATCTCCCACCTGAATCACACAATAACTTTACCAGTCCTGGCCAGTCCCAGGTTAAAAGAATGTAATCTTTCACTCCTTTGGAGGAGAGCTCCTCTGTAGTACATGGAAGGCTGCCATCACAATACATTTTAAAACTGGAGACAGGAATTAAAAATATAGGTAATAAATAGAGGGGAAAGAAGGAGATATGTAGTGGTATTAAGAAAGGTGACAATTTTGAAAGTCAGATGAATTTTTACCTTTCTTTTATAAATGTATTCCCTGCATAATATTCCAACACTTCATTTCCTGCGCATTCATGTGCCTTTGGTCTTTGAGGGTTTAGATACCTTGAGGGCTCTCTCTCATTTTCCCTAGCTTGCAGGGGGGACACAACAAGGTTTACGGACCCTCTTGCCAAAAAACCACCTTCCCACATGCATTACCATTCTTTGAGGGGCCTTATCAGACTCTCTTTGGTTCCCATTGTCTTAAACTTGGTCTGTCAGGATGTGTCTGCGCTGTGCAGTTCCGATTGTGAAGAGGTAGATACAGAAGCTAATTTTAAGTTGTTATTTTCACACTTCACAGTGCATCCCTTTTACTTCACTGACTGCTTTGAGATCCAGGGCTGTCTGACATGTTTCTGCACCACAGGCTGCCGTGCAGGATGCATACTGCTTAGGTTAGCTGCTTTCAGTCTGTTGTTTCCCAGACCACAGGCCATTCATGGCATGGAGCTGAGGAAAGCAAGCTCACATAGAACAACATACACAAAAGTATCTGCATCTACAGTGAAAATGTCCTGGGGGGCCACCAAACCTGTCAGGTCTTTTACCCAGGAAGAGCATCTCAGTGGACACTGGCAGCACAGTGCAGGCCCTTGCAGTCAGGACAATAATGACTTTATTTCCTTCTTCAAATCATAGTGAAAAAATTGTTTGTACTTTACTTTTCTTGCTGCTTCTAAAGAATGTCATCAGGATGCCTTTTTTTTTCCTCAGGGTACTGTAAAACAAAAAAAAAATTTCTAAATGCTGCTGGTCTATTGATAGTGTCTATTGAAAATATGCACTGTCTTAGAGAGGATCTCAGATTAAACTTGACAGGAACACTTTTTTCTTTATGATTATATCAGAACAGATTGCTGAACAAATCATTGTGGCCCTATTTCCAGAAAACCTTACAACAGAGCTTTGTTCCTGCTATTATCATGAAGACTTCCACCAGTATTTCAATTACGATCTTTATTTTCTAGCATTTTTAACTGAGCCAGAACAATTCACTATGGACTGAAAGTTGTCATTTCGTGGTGTTCACACCATGAAGGAATTTGTTTCACCATAAACTGAAAAACAAGAGCACAAGCTATTTTGAAGCTGGAAAGAAGGTTGGTTGAAGACAGTGATTTCCTAAAACCCTACTGTTTAATATAGAGAAAACAAAACCAAAGGAATATTTTCTTTTGTTTTAAAGCAAAAATCAGGCATGAGGAAGAGCATGAAGGAACAACTATAGATTCCAAAATTACTATTATAGGGTAATAACCCCATCCCATAATAAGTCAACATGGAAAAAGCCTTTCTCTCTGCTGGACTTCACCTGTTACATTTGTAAATTTCCAATGGACCACACTGTCATACAAGTAAGAAAGCAGAAGGCATGGGGCCAAGGTTTTAAGTGGTGTGTATTGATAATTTTAAACTGGAAAAAAAATAGCTCCCATGGAGCTCAAGCAACACCAGCTTACTTAAAGGGTTTATTTTCTTTAGGAATCAACTCTTCATTTGTTGTCTTGCAGACATAGCTGGGTTGACCAGGGAATGCTTTTTTAATGTATGTCTAAACTCCAGTCATGTGCAAGCTTCTATTTCTACTAGCTTCTTTCCAACAGAATGTGTTCTTACCTACTTTTATCTGCTTCTATTCCAGCTGTTCATCTTACTTGTCTGTCCTGGACCATTGTCAAAGTAGGACCTTTTTTTTACTGCGTGTTTGTAAAGCACCTAGCACAGTAAGATGCCATTTTTACCTGAGTCCACTGAATTTTGTTGTATTACAGGTGTTAGGAGTTGCAGAGAATAATAGAAAGCTCTGTTACTTCACTTATTCACTGCCATAGGAAACGTCTCATCCCTCAAGGCTGGAGTTGAGCCCGTGGTAGATTTGAAAAGTATGAGTTTGCATCCATACTTTCCATATTGTATCTCATGAGGTTGGCTCCAGGGTTTTGGCCCATCTTTATTACTAAATCATTTTTCTTCCTTCCTCTGAAACATCCTCCCAACACCAAATAAGATTACCTGGGATAGTGAGTATAATTCACATTATTGCACATACTTTGTCTGCTTTAATTTTATCTCCAAAAGACATTAAATCTACATTTATTAAATTGAGTTTCTTTTCCAGCCTGCAGGCATCAGCCCAGGATCTTGAAAGATGTAACAGTGAGGTCTATGATTAAAACCTTTTTTGGAAAACGTGAACAAATGATAACCAGTTGTGATAGTTTTCCACATTTTTATAATATCTAAAAATATGTTCAAATATCCAAAAATGATCCTGTGATTTGATTTATTCACAAGTCCCCTGAAGTGTTTAATAAGTACAATATGCTACAAGTAAAATCATGCTTATTACTGCTATTAGCTTGGTAATTCTCCAGGATGAAATCATACTTTTTGGGTTATAAATATACATTTTTATTGTTGATTTTATGCTGCATTTTGAAATACTGCTTCTCTGCTTTCATATTTTCAGTGCTGTATTACAGTACCATAAATCAGCCCAGCAGTAAAGGAATTCTAATTGGTATCAGGTGATTTTTTTTAAAAGTAGAGAAAAAGTTTAACTTACATCCTTTTGAATGAAGATAAATTCTCTCAAAGCTCTTAAAAAAAAATCAGATGTGTCTAGAACAATCTGATTTATCTTTTTTTGAAAGACTAATCAGATAAAAGTATGCACAGTGCACATCAAAGTATATGTATGAGCTCAAAACCATCATAAAAGATACCTCTAGGTGTCTAACCAAGTGCAGAGAATCCTCACTGTGGTACTTTTTCATTCTCTGTCTATGCTGTTTCAGTTTTTCCATCCCACTAACTATGCAAGTTTGAGCTTCTGTTCTGCCTCCTTCTTATTCAAGTATTTCATTGGTCTTTCAAAAAAAATTAAAAACAACAACAAAAAAACCCCACCCCAATGGCATTACAGCAACGTATTCCCAATGTCTCAGCACCTCTGTAGAGCCAACTTGATCCTTAAACCGTTGATCCTTTCTGTGATGGACTTACCTAAAAATAGTCTCTGCATCCATCTGTGCCTTGTCCAATGCAGTTAGTCAGTCTAGCAAGATTCAATCAACTATGTCAAGTGCTGACATTTATCCCAAAACGTAGAGCTCTGTGGGTGGATGAGGAAAACAGCATTAAATTAATAATTTTGGTATAAAATGCCAGAAAACACAATGTATGTAGGATATTTCTAAACAAGATTATGGACTTCCCTTTTCCCTAGAATTACACAGAAGAATCCTTAGAAAGCATTGGTTTTCAAGGAAAAAAATACAACAGTCATAACAAATTAAGATACAGATTTAATTCTTGTGTGCTGATTTGGTAGAGATCAAGAAGACAGGATACGGAAGGCATGAGGTAGAGTTAGGGAATATGAACAGAGTCCATGCCATAATTCATGGGAGGCATGAACCTGAACTGGAAGCCAGCTCTGGCTCTTCCGTTAGTGTTTCTGCAGCCCCTCCAAAAAGAGAAGCACTTTTAGGGTTTTAGAGCATTCAGAGGGCAGCCTCACAGATTGCTGTGGAGTCCTGCAGTTTTGGATTTGAGCTTTTGGGCAATGGGGTATATTTTCACAACCCCTCAAATGTTCCTGCTATTTTTTCCTTTCCAGGGAAAGTAGAAACACCACAATGCACTGCCTGATGTTTCCAAGGGAAAAATAATATGCAAAAGAAATAGTCCTCCTACTTTCCCAGACATCCCTACACTCTTTAAATTAATAGTATTTGAGAGGAAAAGCCCTAACATTAATGGGATTAACTACTCAATACTGTGCACTATGTGGATTTAAGGGGCTTTTTTTAATTATTTTTTGGAGTGACTTAATTGCTCTAAATTCAAAAGCTGCTAAAAACCAGCAAGTTGACAGAGCATCTCTCTCATGAAGGTCAGAAGTAAGATTAAAACTGAAATGGATCCAAATAAAAATAATGTTAAGCAGATATTCAGCAGAAAGGCATCTCTGTAAAGATGAAACAAGCAAAAGACTATATATACACACCTTGTACAGCTGCTCAGGGTCATATGAAAACCAGATGGAGGAAATCAAGAGGAAAATGAGGTTGAACAGGGACTTATTTGGGAAGATAAAAAGTAGTACAGAAAGTCACCCTTCTTTGGGCCACAGAAAGTCTACAGCACTGAGATGACAAAATATTATATGATTTGGAGGTAAAATCTAACATCAACAGGATGGAAAGTATATATTTTTACATCACCTGAGCTTTTGTTCCATGAAGGAGAGTAGATCCCTTTAGAAGGACAGTGGAAACAGTTTGAGATTCCTCTGCAATGAACAGAAATATGAGCCTGGCATAAAAAAATCAGGTGATAGTGTGAAGACTCTTGCTATTTCTGTGATACTTAGGCAGTCATTAATAACCTCTGCTTAATTTTCCAATTGCAGGGAAAGACTGGTGTGAACTGGCTGTTTTCTCTTCTTTCCCTTGCAGATTGGAGGTCTTCTACAGTGGGATATCTCTCATTCCATCGCCAATTCCTTTTCCAGTAATGTAGTAATGTAACATAGCAATTTTCAACTAGAGAATAGAGGTTATGATGGTTTGTTCTGGAATTACAGGCATGGATCAAGGATTGCAGCAAGTGACCAGGCAAGCAGGCAGCCTTTACTCACCCTTGAGCCCACCTTGGATCCACTCCAACACCCACTGAGGATGGCTATCTCAGTGTACAGGCTCTTGGCAGTGCAAAGCTGCATTCCCAGCAGAGCTGGAAAGTCACAGCATGTCTCTACCCATGGCTGTTTACTAGCTATTGTGAGAGCATTTACTTATTTTGCATGTTTATAAACTCTTGTTGGAACACAAGGCCTATATGGATTCATCTAAATCCTGATCTTTTTGATCTGGAAAACCTTCAGTAAATGAAAAAAATCTATTTCATCTCTTGCTTCAGAACATCATGTATAGTTTATAACCTCAGAACCCATAGCTTAGATTTAATGGTTATCATATAACATCTGTTTAATTTTAAAATTTATATGGAGGCTTTTTTGGAAATCCCTTGGAGTTTTTCGACTTTCTGTCTTCTCTATGCACACAGAGGATGTAGAAAATTAATTTCCTGTGTAAAAATACAAGATGACAGAAGGTCCAAGGTTAAACCTATTTACAAAGAAAATCACTGCCAGTGTTTAGAAAATGCTGCTTTTATTTGAAATATTTGGAGGTGTACCTGGCTTCCCATGTCCTTGTGGTATTTAAGCATATAAGGCTTTCTGTCCAATAAACTGTAGTGAAAAACCTCCTCTCTGTATTGATTTTTCCCTGATGAATTGTGAACTGTCTACTCATTTGGTGATCCATTTGTTTTAATAAAGAAGACAAACCTGTAGAAGTTTTGTATTTTCCCACCCCTCTGGCCTCTTGTGAAAAGTATTACCATGCTGCAGAGGTCAGCGTTCAATTCAGAGACAAAACCAGATGTCACTGGCTGACATCTACCCCACTACTTTATAGCCAAGTTAGTTTACAGGAGGGTAGGAATGTGATTCTCCTTTCCTCCTATGAAAAATGAAAGGTGAAGAAACACAAAGCCCGGATGTGGCTGAAGACTGCAGCAAGGGTCTCAGGGAAAGCAAAGCATGCCCCTTGTTTCTTCCATGTTTACTGATGCACTGGAGTAAATTAAGACACAAAGATTTGTTATTCTGGAAGAGAAGATAAGAAAGATAACAAGATCTGTTGAAAGAGACCATGATTTTATCATCTCAGTCCCATTTGGGTTGGGAATCATTACTTATTATTTCATAAAAGCCAATGTGAAATGGATCAGGTTTTTATCCAGTTGCAGTGTCCAGCCAATCTCTTCCAATACAGAGAACCTTGAGGGCTGCTGACACCTTCCCTCCCCATCTCAGAAAAGAGAGGAAGGGCTGAACAGAAATCCCTGTTATTAGCAGGACCACCTGGATGACAGTAAGGAGGAGCAGCTCAGCTCTCAAATAAGGGAAGAAATATACAGGAGGTGATACCCAGGCATCTGATGAGCCCTGAGTGGGGTGATGCTGACCCACTGTCTGGGACATTATCACCATCCTACCCTGCTTCAGCTAGCAGGTTTTGGGCTGCCAAAACTTCTGCACCTATTCAGGAGGGCAAGAGCCACTGGCAACCCGGTTCTGCCAGAGACACGCAGAGCTTGGAGCACTGATGCCAGCTGGAAAACCTTGGAAATGTTGCAGCCTATGTCCACTAAGTAGATAGCAAGCAAAGAAGCAGCAGGAAGTATTTCATACTCCAGAGTTTGTCTGACCCCATCTAGTGTGGGTGGTTCCTCTTTTCCGGCACACCTCTGGAGACTCTGAAATCAGCTGCTGTGCTGGATATTTCTGTTTTTACTCTTACCCTTCACAAAGGAAATTTCTAAAATTTCTAAGTTTTCGTCTTAGATTAGAAAAGCTTTCCTGAATTTCCTACAGGACTGCTTAAAATACCTCTATTGGCAATTATATGACTAGTCATGTTAAAATCTGCAACATGGAAACCTGCAAGTAGCCTGGAGAGTGCTTTAGCAAAGTAATGGCCACGTTTGTATTAGGCACAAGCAATGACTTTGCTCCTTCAGGGACTTTCTGAATGTCAAGGTACTTACATTTCTTACTAATTATCAGGCTCAGTTTTCACTAATCTGCACTTTCCTCCTGGGCTTCAGCATTTAGGAGGACCATGCCCTTTCTAGCTGAGGCTCACCCAGGATGGTTACCAGCTGGCAAAGCAGTGACACCTTGGAATCAAATACCCCTGCAGAAAAACCAGTGGAGTTGCATTGCTCCAAATAATCATGGAGAGGTTAAGAAACACATGATTTTGCTGATGAAGTTCAAGACAATACAATAGAATTCGCTCAGGCATCACTTTTCTGACAAGGTGTTAAAAACAGTAAAAGCTTATTTTCATCAGTAAAAGAAGTTTATACAATTGAATGTGAGTAGAGTGCTAGTTTTACAGCCCCTTTTTCTGCATAAAACCATGCTTTAATTTGAACTTATCCTAAATTGCTGGTTGTTTGATCTTTTCTTTTCTTTACAACGTCATTCTTTAGGGAATACCAAAGAATCTAAAAAGGAACTATATATAATGCAGATTAACTGTCCAGAAACTAAGGAAGTAGGCTAAGACAAGGCAAGCCGGCCAAGGGTAGGATTTGCTACTTTTCCTCTTACCCACGTGCTTTCCCATTCTTTCAAACCCTGGAAACATTCTTAGTAATTCAGACTATTACTGATAGCAATAAATCATCTCACCCTCTGCTATGGCCTGAAAGAAGAAACAGTAAAATACTTCACAAAATAAAATGTACCTGAATTAGCTGAATCTTAGATGGAGGACAGCTTATCCACAGGCAAGGATAAAAAAGGTGTAAAAACTGGAAAATATTTTGCTGTAGAAGAAAAATAAAAAATATGTCAGAGTAGCTTAAGCTGCAGACTGAGTAATGAAGGAAATTCAAGACTAATAGCATGCTACACCAACAGAAGTATAGGGCTGATGAGTTAAACATTTGTATTTAGGCACTTTACTCCTCATTTAATCCTTTATCAGCCTGAGTAATCTCACTCTGTGTCTCTAGAATGGCTCAATGAAATAGCTCTTTTCTTAAATGAAAAATGCACTGGCAACAACGAAGCAGAACAACAGACAGGTCACCTGCTTTATGAAGCATTACTTGCTGTTTTGCCCTGTGGCATGTGCAGTTTTAAAGAATTATTAAGATCTTTCATTAAAAGAATGAAAGAAGAAATAAAATTTCCTTCAATCTTGCTGTGGACTAGAAAATTAGAGAGAAATGTTGAAGCATTGTATGTGGTTTCTCAGCTAAATATTAACTAACTTTTTTTTATAATTTACAGTGTCACATAGATTGCTGATTGCTACTGATTTTCTTATACATATGTCTTCCTATTAATCATAAAATAAAGTACAATTTTTTTTTTCTGATTTATCAACTATTAGAAACCTCTTTCCCAGGTGACTTTTATATGCATTTGAGGGGGCTGCAAAATAAAATAGCTGTTTTCTGGTTTGTGTGCAAGGAAGCTTTAGGTCATGTACTGTATTATATTCCTAAGCTGTTATAGGAAAAAAATTGACATTAGCTTAGGCAGAGAGCACACCAAAACTTCATTTGGGACTACCACTTAGAGACTCAATAGAATTTTTTTTACATAGAAAATCTCTTTTGAGACCTCTACAAGGGTAAAATTAGTGTTATAATACAAGGAAGGATCCTTGTAGGACTTACTGAAATCCGTATCTGTTAAAAAGCATTAAATGGTGGTGTTATTTTCTCCATCTTGGTAGAGGAACTATAAACACTTCCATGTTTTTACTCTGCTTTTACTCTCATTTCTTATTTATATGCATCTCAATATCACATTGAAATGTATTGTGGATCAACAGTTCCCACACAACAAATGCTCAAAGTTTTCCAGTGTTTAAAAGCGTGTGCAGGTCTCCAGAGAGTCACTCCAAACCTACAACTGAAGAAAAAGAACATGTGCTGTTCTACTTCCTCACAACAAAGAAGTGACTCCAAGTTTAGGGAATAATAGAAACGCATTACAAGAATATGCCAGGCAAAGCATTTTCTATTCAAAATTCCCTGTGGTCATAGCATGAGGGAAGGCTCCCCAGGAATTTTTGCTCTTTTTCTTCTTTTTTTTTTTTNTGTATCATATTCACTGCTGAGTTTCATATTTTGCAATCTGCACCAATCATGTGATGTGCAGCTTTTACTATGCCACTTGTTGTGAGGGCTCATTGTAGACCCTCTAATGAGCCTGCCATACACCTTCAGCATGCACAGCACCATCTTCTCAATCATGCCTTTCAAGAGATTAAGATTCAGTGATGCAATACAGCCCATGACACAAAGCCTCTTTTCAAACATAAAAGAGCCAATTGTTTTTACAACCTCCAAGCATGCACAATCTTTGCTTTACATGTCCATGCAATAAATGGCCTAAAAGTTTCATATCCTCCTTGCAATATGGAACTTGACCCTTGAAAATCCCTCATGACAATTCAGCTAGTAGAACGGAAATCTTTTCCCAATACCCTAAGGATTCTAGCAAAATGTTTGTACTCTTTCCGTGTATACATGCTCCACTACACTGTCCTTGCATATTACAAAAACTAACATTTTTGAAGGTATGGATATTCTGCCCTGTCCATAAATTATCTTGGCTGCCTACTGAGTCCTCAGGTTAAATTTTTTACTCCCAGGTCACTCTGGCAAGAGCTACATTTCAGAGTGTAGCTAAAAACCCTCTTCCTGGGCCAGCACACACAGCATTAAGGCAAGTGTCAAGAAATGGGAGACACAAAGAAAGTGACCTTTGTGAGCACGGGGAAGTGCTCAAAGATTTCTGCTCCCACTGAATCCAGGTTGCACTTTTATACCATGGGGCTGATAAGCTGGTGGAGCATCAGGGCAGTACACTTGGCCTGAGGCAGGGAGCACCTCTGCATAGTTGGCAGCCCTGGTGCAAAAATCTTAACAATACAGAAAGGTGTGTGAGGCATGTTCCAGCCAACATATCAGTAAGAGTACCAACACACTGCCCCAGTCACCTGAGCTCCTTTGGCACTCAATGGAAAAAGAGACATTTCTGCAGGGTGAATTGCCCTAAGTGCTTTCAGTGACTCTTTTGGAAGATGGCAAACCACCCCAGCGTTCCTGCCTCCAACCAGTGACAGTAGCAGATGTTCTGGCAAGGACTCACCAAATCTCTCCTGTCCCCTACCCACTGTCACCATTTGCAGTATGGGGACAAGGTTCCCCCCCTCCCCTGCTTCACCCAAGTGCTTTGTGAATACCCTGTGAGTACTCTCTCTAATACCCTGCAGAGTGGCCCATACAGCTACAGTGCCAGTACAGTGCTCCGTGTCTGTGACTGCTTACAACTCCTTAGTAGTTTTGCAGCGGTGGAAGGAAACCCCTAAAGGGGACAGTACAGCCCATGAAAAATGCACAGACACAGAGAATAGAAAGTGTTATATTAAGAGTATTGGGCAGAATCAAAACTGCATACTGCTAGGGTTGACTGTCTCTTTCAGAGCAATAACTATGCTAAGTACCCCTCCTAACTCTTCTTGGTATTAGGCTGGTAATAAGGAACTGCAAGAGCACTGTGCATCTAACACCTTGTCCTCTCTCTGGAGGTCGCCAGCATCAGGTACTTCACTGTAAGATGAAAGATTCACTCTTCTCCATGTGCCAGAGGTCTGCCTGAGTGATCATCTCTGAAACTTAATTTTCAAACACCTTGAGTAAAGAGTAAGAAGAATTTCTTTCAAACAAAAAATGCTAACAAAGCTGTCAACTTTATTATTCAAGTGAAAAAAATAGAAAAAGTTGAAAAAGAAATCTAAGTGAAGAAGGTCGTGTTTCTTTCTATGTATGAAAAATCCCAAGCAAATCAAAAAGCAACATGGCCTTTCATGCATTTTCAATAGATTTATTTGGGAAAGAAAAAAATTGTCCTTTCCAACTTGGCATACTCTGTGATTCAATGATTCAAAGAATGTTTGTGCGAGATTTGATTTTCCCTAAACAACTGCACCAGTCTGCTGTATATTGAATGTGGAAAGCTAAGCAACAGTCCAAAAATACCTCAGTGGACCATATCTGGGCTGTTTTAAGGCTTGTCAATCTCTACTATTGATCCATACAAACAAGTAATTTAGAAGAATAATTCAGGCAAATATGGAGATGTCTGACCTGCTCTGTGGTATTTGGTCAATTATTTTTTTCATTGAGATCTTGTTTTCTCTTCTACCTGAAGAATCAAAACTGACTAAACCTTCTTCATAGAGAAGTACAGAGATCAAGATGAAAAGGATATATGACCAGTTAGAAACATTTTCACTGAATGAGTGAGATACCAGCTGTTTTCCTCCCACCTGCAACATACCTGCAGCAAGTGTATCAGGCATGGCAGTACTCAATATTTGCACGAACTGTTTGGGGCAGATGGCTTTCTCATTCAATTCATAAACAGTGGAACGTTGAGCAAGACAAGTTGTCAAAGGACAGGATGAGAATTCAAAGTAACCTTGAGAAACTGGAGGACAGGTCTGAAATAAACAAAATATGGTTCAGCCAGGAGAGATGCAAGGCTTTGGGGAACAGTAATCATCTGCATCAAAAGATGATGGGCAGGGCCTTGCAGAGGCAGCAAAAGGGCTGAAGGTTATATCAGTGCACAAGCAGTGAGTGTGTCAAAAACAAATAGTTCCGGGGGAAAATAATTCAATTGCCCTACCAAAATGGATAATGTAATCTACTGGATGCACAAACGAATTCTTCTATTCCATGTGGCTTTGGTAAGTCGGTAGTGGAAAAGAGGTTTGGCCCCTTCTCCAAGGAGTCCAATTCAAAGATTGGAGAAGAGAAGACCAAGGAGACACAGTAGTAATGGTCTTCAGCTGTGTTGAGGATGCCAGCAAAAAAGAAGAAAAGAAACTCTACCCTGTGTCCAATAAGATTTTAAAGAGTAAATTATCTTACTTATCAGCAAGAAAGAATGAGGTTAAATGTCAGAAGTTTTTAATGCCAATAGCAAAAAGTGTTGGGAAGTTCTGCCATGGAGTATGAGTTGTACCCAATAGAGGAGCTCACCAAGGACAGAGTAGACACCTGTCTGCAAAGAAAGAGATGTTGGCATAGTTATGCCAGACTGGGATATGGGAATGTGCTAGAGGACCCCTTTGAGCTCTACTGCCCTGGAGTAGATTCATACAAGAAATCCATGTCCTACCTCCAGTGCAATCTCAAGTGATGTAGACGTTTTAGTGAATGTACCCACCCACCTTGCAATCCCTGTTTTCAGAGCACAGAATATTCCTTCCTGACCACCCCACTGGCCCTGAAGGAAAGCCCATGTTTGCACAGTGCTGCATACCTCTCTGGCATCCTATCAGGCATGAATGTGGGCTGAGGGGGAGTAGGGAGCTGGTTTCACACCTGATCTGACCATGCCAGCCCACCACACAATCCCAGCCCAGCAACTCCCCTTCCCAGAACCAAGCTGCCTTGAGTTAGCATATGCCTGTGAAATAAACTGTCAAGGTGGGTGAGGAAAAACAGTGGAGCAGAGGTGAGAGATGAGGAGTCGGTGCGAGGTGCAAGAGCAACCTTGAGGAGGAGCAGCTACTCCTCCAATGATAGCTCAGAAGTTAATTGTGTGGCTCTGTCATCTCTTATCCTCACACTACATGCCAGCAGACACTTGGAAGGAGCCTTGCTCCAGCAGTTTTTTTCACTGTCCCATTCCTCTTTCCCCTGTCCCATGCTTTCCACTGCACATGTACTCACACTCTTCCCTTCTGTTACCAGCCACAGGAAAACTGCCTTCTTGGATTTCTAGGGGTTTTTTACATTGCTCGGTTGTTTTAATATAAAACCACAGCTCCTCTTGTTAGTGAATGCTAGCATTTCAAACTGTAATATAATGTGCCATAAATGACATTCCATGCCATAAAATGTTGCAGAAAGATATACTTTTACTCCTAAAAGCAGTGGCTGTATTCTGCTGAACTGAATTTAGTGGAGATTCAATCAAAACTGAGACGAATGAAAGGAACAAGATTCCAGGTTCACTGCAGAGTTCACTTGCAGTTTTTCCTGTCCCCGACAATAAGAGGATTACCTTAAATCAAGAGCATCAGTGTCAATGAGAACCAGAAAACTTAATACATAGAAGGACAAGGAGATCAAAGCTTAGCACCTGGAGAATACCACATGCTCTGGATTAATAAAACAATACACTCTGTTACATAAATCTTGAGCAGGGTTATTCATGGACAAACACACAAAAAAGAAATTACTGTAGAGCTCAGGTAACAGATATTTAATACTGGTGCTCTCTCTATCAGAGAATATCCTCTCACATTATAGGAGTGTTGACACAGAGCAGTGAGACATTATTTTGTTTTAAACACTTTTAGTCTAAACTTGACATTACTGTTTTTGGACCTGGATACTGCACATCTGCAAGTCAGCGGAAATACCAAAATCTTGCATGCTCCTTTGATTGTTACATTTAAGGTATCATATATGCTACCAGCTCAGCTGCTGCAAGGCATTAAAGTCCATTACTCCAAGCTTGTAAAGTACTTTGGAAATACTATAGACAAGGATTAGAGAAGATGAGTATTCCACATGGCTTCAGAAGGGATGATAAACAGAGGGTAAAAGCACTGTAGTTAAAGTGATATATTGGTTGCATGTGGGGAGCAATAGCAAGAGATCCCTTCTGATGAGTATTTTGTTGAGTGGTTTTGAAACGAAATGCTTTTTATCAAGTAGTTATTTTTCTAAGATCAGCTTCGTTTACAGTGCCATAACCTAAGAACTACTGATGGGCTGAAAAATCAGCAAAATCAAGGAATCTGAACTTGGAGCACACCTTAGTTTTTGACCTGTGTTGTGGGATGGTTTGGGAGTGTTTGGAAGAGAGGAAAAGTTTAGAAGGAAGATAATACAAATAAGTTTCATGATGAAATATTACAATCAGCCTAAAAACTTAATGTCCTTTATGCATTATCTAATCATAAAGAGGTCCTTTGGTTTATCAATTTGGTTTATCAATGAGGAAGCACATTTTCCCACAGATATGAAAATAGCATCCAAGCACTAGGTATGTGACATGGTAACCTACAGATATCACAGAGAACCACTCATTGCAGGAGAAAAGAAACTCTTTAGTACAGGAAAACATCACAGGACAGGAAAGGAAAAGGAATGAGTCCTTCTCTCCAGCATCCAGAGTCATCCAAGAAAGCTGCCACCTTGGAAGCAGTACTCTCCTGCTAGGAAAATCTTCTCCTTTCATCATGTCAGGTTCAAGCTTCACATGACACTTGAAGCCTCTGTCGATTTTGCTAATTTGTATTTCCTGAAGGCCAGCAAATCCTCCTGCTACAATCAGGTATAGTGTCCACATGGCTACTGTGGAAGAAAGCAAGTCTTATGAGTCTGTGATCCAGTCCAGGGAGAGTCATAAATGCTGACAATATGCCAATGCAGAAGTTCACACAATGACATAGGTTCTGAAAAAACTCATTTCCAAACACTAGCAAAAACAATCTAAAAAAATTAATCATCAATCCATCAATCAAATGTGGATCTAAGAAAATGGTTTGCTGTGTGCTGTGGTTTAAATCCAGCCAGCAACCAAGTACCATGCAACAATTCACTCAATCCCTCACCAGCAGGATTGGGGAGAGAACCAGAAGGATGAAAGCTGCAAAACTCATGGGCTGATATAAAAACAGTTTAATAGGGAAAGCAAAAGCTATGCACAGAAGCAAAGTAAAACATGGAATTAATTCAGTACTTCCCGTGGGCAGGCAGGTGTTCAGCTGTCTCCAGGAGAGCAGGGCCCCATCACACATAACAGTGACTCGTGAAGACAAACACCAATGCTCCAAATGTCCCCCCTGCCCCTTTTTCCTTCTTCTTCTCACTTTATACACAGAACATGGTGCCACAGGGTCTGGAATATCCCTTTGATACAGTTTGGGTCACATGTCCTGGCTGTGTCTCCTCCCAATCTCCTCAGAACCCCCAGTCCCCTCATCAGTGTGGCAGTACCAAAAGCAGAAAAGGCCTTGGGTCTGTGCAAGCCCTGCTCAGCAACAGCAAAAACATCTCTGTATTATCAACTCTCTGCTCAGTACATATCCAAAACACTGCCCCATAACAGCCACTGTGAGGAAAATTAACTCTGTCTCAGCCCAAACCAGCACACTGTGGATGCAAGCTGAGATGCTGTAAAGTTACCATTGTTTCTTCTGTGCTTTTTAGTACTCTTGTTATTTTACATGTGTAAGCTGGCCCATGGTTTGGCATTATTAATTTCACACAAAATACTCAAGAATACTGTAAGCTGAAGTTGAACTAGGTGACCTGAGATCCCTTCCCATCTGGTTTTTCCTGTTATCCTGTGGTCTTAGTATGAGTTATTTCCATTTGAAGGAGATGGAGATTTAGTAGGACAGAAGGAAAGGAACAAATTGTTGTTGGTATCTGATTCAGTGACAAAAAAAATTGAACTGAAATTAGACAGCAACAGGACTCTCACGGGAGAGTCAGAGTTGGTGGACAGAAAGGAAGACAGTAAGTGACAAGCATGGGAAGACTCAGGCCTGGAGGGCTCTCCAAGACAGTATTAATGGGATGGATATCTTCTCATAAATAGGGATGGCAAACCCATCCTGAGACAGGGCAGCAGCAGAGGGAACACCAGAGCTGCCATACATGCCCAACATTCCTCCTCACTTAGGCTGGACCTGGTTCTGAGATCAAACCAAACTCCATCTCATTCTGCTGCCAGCCAACACTCAAGTGGCCAAGAAGTGGCTGGATTTTACTATTACACCTCCAAGTTTGAGTGGCAATTTTTTAAGCAATGGAGCAAGGATTTTGATCTACTTAGTGACATAATTTAGAGCTTGGTGTTGGAAACAAGGATCTGCCATAGGCAGGTTGCTTCCCAGGCCCTCTTGTAAACCTATTTCGTGGTCCAGGCTGCTCCTGGACTCAGTTTACCTCTACTTCAAATGCATTTTTTAGTACTGTGAATTCAGATGGACATAGTGAGAGTTAATTAATGTCAGTCACACTGCTGAATTCTTCTAATGTAAGATATGGAATGGCTGTAAATTAAACATACAATAACGAATAGCTCCACAATCTTTCGATAGTCCCACTTCACTAGAGCAGCAGGGGAAATGTAGGAACGATAATAAATACATCATAAACATTAAAGAGCCATAAAATAGCCACATATAGATCCAATAAAACCTAATATAGAAATAATTCAAGCTGGGCTGAAAAGCAAATACTACCTACCACTGAAGGCTTTTGCAGTACCTTGGGATCCCAGGAAAAGGGCTTGATATCCCAGCTGTGATGAGTGTTTTTATTGGGCCTGACTTTCTTTGAAGGTCATTCTGCCATGGTATTTTTGAAAGTCCTTTGGGTAGTCATGTATCAAACTTCATTTTCTTTTATAACTGAAATAGTCCACTGGAATTCTTTGATATTTCCAGGTCTGTTTTGAGACCAAAAAGAACTGTGTATCTAAGAGAAATAGATTGCACCATTTAGAGCTGAAATGACACTGACAGAACAATTTTCCCCTCTTTAAGTTATGTTTGCTATGGTTACAACTTCAAAATCTCAGAGGTCCACTTCAGTTTTGGGATAAGTATATTTTATGGCAGAAAGACTCCGTGCCAGAAAGCTCCAAATATCTTTATATATCCAAACACAGAGAAATCTCAGTTTAGCATTCTGGTAGTATTGCAAAAATATGCCTTTTTCTAAGGTGAGCATGTCAAAGTCTTAGAATTACTTTTCTCAATCATTATGATGAACAGGCAGAAGAACCACACAGATCAGAACGACTTTTCCATAAGCCATTGGTAGATTTATGATCATGGCCAAGGCTTCTCCATGGAGGGATCATGCTTAGTAAGTTTTCCCAGCTTTTCAGCTTCTGCCAGGATACCCTGTGTGCATTTCAGGTGGGGTAGAGGTGCAAGCCTGCCCCCAGGCTCCCACCAGGCTGAAAGCATGATGCTGCCAGCTCCTCCTCAGTGGCTGAAAGACCTCGGGGCTGCTCTGGTTTGCCAGGGCTGGCACAGCTCTGAGTCACCCTCCTCTCCCCAGCATGCTGGTGACTGCAGGGTGACCCCGGGAGCACAAAAGCACACCATGCAGCTCCCTTTTCTGTGCTCACCACCACCCCAGGGGGACGCTGACCCATGGTGAGGGCAAATGCAGAGCCCTTTATATTCCTCCCACCTAATGACCTGCCCAAAGCACAGGCTCTGATACCCTCAGAAGCCTCCTTAACCAGTTCAGATATAATCACCTCCAACTGTTGTTCACATGAATCTTAGTGGTTTTAAAGTATTTGTGGTATGGGTGAGATTCTTTACTTATTTCCACAAAGGAAATCAAAGATATTTCTAAGCATTTCTATTCAGATTAAATAGACCTCACAGTTGTCGACAGCTGTCTCCCAAATTAGTTTAGAGCTACTACTCTGTCAAAGCATACAGACTTCTGGATCCTGCATGACAGAGGAGTATACTAATCTTAAGCTTTGCATTTATTTTATGCAAAAGCAATAATGTGGTAGCCATTTTAAAACTTAATCAAGTATCAGCTGAGATGTTTGGGGTGAAATGTACTCAGAGACTCTATTATGCCAGAGGAAGAAAACAACTAAGGTATAGAAGAATGTAATCCTTTTTAAAATATTATTCCTGGGAATACTTTTATCACCAAATGTTTGGCTTCAAATTGAATTATATATTCTCATCATAGGTCTACATTCCTGCGTCCTGGTTTGAAAGTGAAATTGTTTATACAGACAAAAAATAGTTGATCTTATGGCATGGCGGGAAAAAATATACTTTACTTCTGACTTTCCTCAATGTATTCTCTCCTAAGCCAACCTCCCCCAGCTGGCACATAGAGCTCTTTTTAGTGGGGTACATAAAGTGTAGCCCATGCAATGCCTTATCTTCGCAACACAAGTTCAGGCAGATATGACGTACAGCATAGCTTCTCCCAAGGAATAAAATTAAATTGGTCATGGCCTATGTGAGGCATAACACCACTATAGACTCTCATCATCTCAGCAGAGGCATCCCAGCTTCCAAAGTGGAACAATGTCACATGTGTGAGGGAACTTCCAGTCGGGCCACAAACATCCACCAAAATCTCTGCTATCACAATTATCATTCCCTGCCCTCACCTCTTCATGTGCAGTGTAGTGGAGTGAAGGAGTCACAGGCAATAAACAGAAAGAAGTTGCTTGCAAAATGGAGCTTGCATGGAGAGTACTGTTGGGAGCAAAGGAGTTCAAAACTACACATGGGAGTGGTCAGAAAACACACTTGTTCTGTAGTGGCAGGGAGAAGCTGTGGCAAACAGCACCTCCTGACTCCAGTCGCAGTGCCAGCGAATGGAGCAGTCAACACAGCTGGAAAAACTGACATTTTATTCATAATTCAAAAGTGAGCCTTATTTTCAGTTATAAAAGTGCTGTTGCTTCCCAAACAACATGACCAGAAATATCAGATCTTACAAATGCTGAGCAGTGCCTGAGATAGCCCCTCCTGGACCACCAGAAGCATTTCAGAAGTTCTTACCTGAACTGGGGCCTCGAGTGTTTAAGTAATTCTTAGACATGGTCACCATGAATATACCATTTATATTGCCAATTCCAGCAAGTCCAGGTGTTCACTGGGTCGAGTGGTGCAGCTAGGGGTTCTTTCCAGCCCACAGTTTAGCTGGCTTCCATTAGGTGATGCACAACTTGAGCCAAGTCTTCTGCATGTTTTAACAATGCGCATGTTTTACAGAGGTGGTTTATGGCAGGCTGTGAATGCTGTGAACTTTGTGCATTAGAAACAAAAATAGAATTAAACCAAACCCTCCAGATTTGATCCAAACCTCACAGTGGGAGCCTTCCCGTGTTACAGTCTGGGCTAAAAAACCAACAACTTATTTATACACACTTCTGAACTTTCAAAATGCTCATTAAAAAAAACTGAATCCAAATTTTGCAGCTTGCATCCATGTCAACTGAGACAAAGTCTGGACTTGAAATGAAGCACATGAAAGAGCACAGATCTGCACCATTACTCACCATGATTCCCTTAGATGGTTTGAAGGATTGAAATGCAGGAAATTCACAGTAATTTGTTCAGCAATTTCTGTCCACCCAGCAAAATGCAGCTTTATGAGCCATTTCTGTAGGAAAAAAAGTTTAGCTTCTTTTGTGGATCTATTCATTGGCTGGATGGAGAGGGGGAAAAAAGAGAGCTTTTCTTTCACTGAAGCCTTTTAAGATCACAGTTTTAAGTAGTGTCAGAAAGATGGAACATAGGGAGTTCATTGCTTACACAGAGCATTCAAAAAAAGTGTTCACAAGACAGTATAAAAAGTCTATTTTATCATTTACTTGTTATTGCCAAGGTATTCTAATATCATATAAAGCCATACATACAAAAGAGTTTGGAAGACTGACAGGATTCTGCAGAAATATCAGCTAATTCAGAAATCTAATTAAGTTCTCACTTATTTTGTGATTTTTTCACATTGATATTTAGTGATTTTGGAGTTTAACAAATCTGAAATAAAATTATAGACAATCATATGCTTTTTAAATTATGTGAGTGCATGTGTACATATAGAGAAATTCTTAGGAAAACGCTATTTCTGATGTACTGTGTTAAATATCCAAGTGTGTTTGTCTACTTTGCCAGAAGAAAACAGGTAACTGAAGTATGGAAGAATGTAATCCTTCTTTAAATATTATTCCTGGGAGAACTTTTATCACCAAATATTCCACTTCAAATTGAATTATATATTTTCATCACAGGTCCACATTCCTGGGGCTTGGTTCTGAAATGAAATTGTTTATACAGACAGAAAATAGTTTATTTTATATCATGGTAGAGAAAGGTTCTGGGTTGTGTTTCTGACTATTCTCCCCATAACCTCTCAGACTCAACATTTTACAGCCTGCATATAAGGTGTTCTGCAGTGTGGTGCAAATGCAGAGTAGCAGATGTACTGCTTACCAAATACAAACACAGAATTAATTTCCTTTTTATGAGTAAATGGCATCTTGTATGGATTGGTGTGGATTTTATGACTATAGAGAGAGTCCGACTGAAGTTTCGGGGAACCTCAACTCAGTTGCAGGGGGAAATATTGGATGATAAGTTGAATATATGTTTACAAATCAGTGCTGTGTTGTCAAAAAAAACCTGCATCTACAAAACACAAACTACTTATTGTCCCTTTGTGCTGTTCTACAACTGTTCTGCTCCATTAAGTCAATGACACTAGCCAGCAGGGATCATAAATTTGAAAGTCAATGTGAAACTGAATTCTGATGTATCAGACAAGTGTTTCTCCAGAGTGTTCAAAAAATGAAGATCATACGACCACCAAGAGATAATCTTATTCAAATTCCTGTTGTTACAGCTGAGCCCTTTGTATATGCTACCCTGTTTCCTCACAGATGATTGTGTTTGGGTTCCCTCTCCAAAAGGACCTGCTCCTGGTCTCTTTTGCTTCATTGCAGGCAGGTAGGGTTCAATCTGAAATCTGTTTCTGTACCACAATATGAGCAAAAAAGGGTCATTATTGCTTTGCTTAGATATCAGTATTTTTACTGTCTCATCCCAACAGGACTCTATGGCAAAAAAAGGACACTAGGGCTGACACAAGTTCAGTGCATGCATCAGATGGCAAGCAGATAGCACAGCGACACCATCAGTCAACAAATGTCACAAGTACTGGTTCTTCTCCTCCATTTCCATTTGTCTGCGTGGAGTGAGAGCAGTGCCTTTCCCAGTGGCCAGGTGGAAGCAGGAGTACAGAGGTTCTTCCTGGATGCTCTGGAATGAGAAATCCAGAATGAAGTGTCTGGGAACATCTGGTTGGTTTAGGAAGATGTGGGCACAGTTAGAAAGTCATAGACAGTACAGACAGAGAAGGATTAGTGGAAGGATTTTGAGAATGATTCTTTTTTCCGAGGAGAGCGTTTTTTGTCTTGAGGCTGACATCTGCAATGTTTGCACTATGAGTTAGCAGAGGGAGAAGAGAGTGTTGCTCAGTGGTCCTGGCAAGACATTGCTACACGCTCTTGCCCAGAGACAGTCAAGAGAGAGCAAGGGCGGTAAAACTGAGCAGGGGAAGAAGTGCAACAGGTGTTGATGCATGTTAACAGGACAATTGGTGCCAAAACCCTTCCACTCGTGCTCTATACAGCACCAAGAAATCCTGGTTTTTAACTAGACCTGTTGAGATTCCTTCTACCAAGTATCCTAAATACTTTTACAATTTGTAGCTTCCCAGAGAAACAGATATTTGTTCTGACCCTGCTTCCCCTGCAAGAGACTGGAGAGAGCTTGATGAGTTCATGGAGCTGAACTTTGGGTTCAATTTCTTACAGAAAATTCTATTCTATTCTCATAGGAACTGCTTCACAAATCTAAGCTATGTGAGGTAAGTGGGAGAAATTAAAGGATTTGATGTTAAGCCCATTAAAATGCTGAGATAGCAACTATGGAGTAATAGTACAGGGTGCCCTGTATCACCATCACAATAACACATACAACCTCCAAACAGATAGCACTTTCTCTTTCAAAATGACTCATATGTTTTTACTTAGTGTTCTGATATCATCTCCCATGGTGGAAAGAGGAGAAAGGGTAAAAGCACATTCAGTGCTCCCCTCTTCTCTGATTCTTGTGTTACTTCTGGTCTTGTGTTACTGCCTGTCCTTACTAAACACAGTAAACTGAATAGAATAGGCAGACAATTCTGGAATTGATGTTGCTTTAAATGAGGGGTAAACCCTGAAAAATGCTCAACAAATTATATTGAAAAGCAAGTTCAAATGTGTCAGAATTCAAGTAAAGAAGGAAAGCATTGAAAATGTGATTTAAATGGCAGTGTTCTAAAATACATACAGTTTGTCATTACTTCAAGGATTACAGGAAAAATTGCACCCACAGAGGTTCAGTCTATTTCTGAACTAACGTCCTGTCATTCATTTGGAGAGAAAAATGCAGGTGTCTTCTTTTACTAATTAAGTGTTTCCTCCTACTATTGGGAGGACTAGGGGAGTAAGAAGGAGAAAGGAGAGGTTATGTGCAGAAAGCATTTCCCAAGAAGTCAGTTCTCTTCCCTAAGGAATGGTCAGAACTTTGAAAGCTGTCACTTTACCTTCTCCAAGAGCTCTTTCCAATTCCACAATTCCAGTACTTTGTCCTATAGATTTAACCTGGCCGTTCAAAAACAGTGAAAGAGAAGAAGATGTTGGTTAGGTTGTAGAATGTCTTTTTTGAACATCAAATGGGAGACACAAGATGGAACAGATTGTTCTGAAGACATCTTGCACTTTCTTGTGCTTTTTCCATTATCATTTTTATAGCTGAGATTTCTGTAAGGATTCACAGTGAGTCATTTTATGAGGCAGCTCTGTACCATCTGCATTAAAGAGTTTTCTATCACACTAGACATTACGTATCTCCTTATGGCAGCCTGGACACTGCAGGGAAATTGCCAAGCCAGGTCACATGCCAGTGGGCCATCATTCATCCAAAAAAAGGCGGACAAAATCTGCTTACAATTATGTTCAACACTTGGTTCTGGATAACATGTCCCTGTAGCTACGGATTCTTTCCTGCCAGCCCCCTACAGGGCTCAGGAGGAGTCCAAGGATGGTCTGACCAGAGAGAAGAGGTCTCGGCCTCTCTCTTTCCTTCTCACACTTTTTCAAATTTCCTCTCTTTTTTGTAAGGAACAATATGTTTTTGCATTGTGGCAGTAAGCACAGCTGCTGCTTTAAAGCTTTGCAAAAGAAATATAGTTAAATGCCAAAGTGTTTGGGGTTTTAAATGAAAAAATTTAAAACTTCAGGGAGAGAAAAAAATCAGTTTATAAAATACATTAGTCTGAGCTTCTAATTTGCAAAAGAAAAACTTTACTGAGGGTACTGTATATGTAGAAAGGAGACAGAATATAAATAGTGTAAATGGAGCTACTCTGTTACATGCAGAGCTCTGTTTAACAGTAGAAAAATGCGTTCAAATACCTTCAAGCAGAACCCTCCCCTTGCAGCAAATCTAGTTAAAGCATTGGAGTTCTTCTGTGGTAGATCCCAGTCTAGCAGCAGATCACATTACTTTCAGGGCATCTTTCTCCAACAACAGAAAAACTTTGAAGATGATCTGAATCTGGCTATCAGAGAATACATGTCAATTCAGAAAATACAGGTCAGTTCAGAAAATACAGCAAACAGCTGGGAATTCCCTACCTCTTTCCTTTACCCATCAAGACTCAAATACCTCTTTGCCGCTTGCCCTTGGCAGTTTCAGCAGCAGATACTCAAGGGTAAGGAGAGTTCATGGTGTATTCTGCTGGAGCAGGAGTGTGGGACACCAAACGGCTGCACTTAGGCCTACTCAGGAAGTGCTCCCAGACTACTTTCAATGTGAAAACGCTCTTAAAAAAGCAATTATAATTTTGGTACACCATCCATTCTTTATTTTGGCATGCAATAATAATACTAAATAATAATACTAAAAACAGTATGGCTGGGCATGCAAGTCACAGCAGCTTACACCCCTCTGTAAATTCACAGCAAATCTGTGAATTTACAGTCCAGGGATGCCTTCTGCAAATCTTGGGGTATCACAGGTAAGACCTCAGAAACTGGACACACCTCATCTCTGTCAGACAGGCCAAAACAGATAGTTTTTCATCACAAACAGTTATTTTCATGATCATTGAAAAGTCTGCTGTCAGTGTAGAGTAACTGAAAGTGGTCCAGCTGAGGAGAGGAAAATGTCTTCTCTTGTGTAGATGATCTCCTTTTCACCTGGTCTTCACATTGTCATGAGATGGGAGCAGAAGCAAAACACAAAGTACCACCACCTACAAACTAGGGACTGAATGACCTTTTCTGTTATGACTTCTTCTTGGAAAGTAGTCTTAGAAAAGCATGTCTGCACTATTGGTGATGGCATCAAAAGCAACAACACTACCTTAGTAAAGAGAAAAGAAAATGAGATTTCATACAGAGGCACATGAATTCATGGAAGGTTCTGCTTCATAACCTTTGTGAATTTCCCATAACTTAAAAGCAAAAAAAAAAAAAAGCTTGTTTTTAGAGTTCGTTCATTTTCACATATCGCAGTACATTTTCATAAGTGCAGGAGATTGGATGTTGTGAGAGTGAGGCAATAGGTTTAGGAATGCTCTCATCGCTGTGATCTTGAGGACAAAGTGAAGCTGTCTGAGACTTAAGATGGTTTGGTGTCAGTAAAAGTTTTCTGTTCCAGCCGCTTTTTTCTTTAAAGGAACAAAATAGTGAACCAACTCAGTAGTCTGTAGGGACTCGTGCATGTGGCTGGAGAGATTCATTGCCATTTCTGAGCCTGGTTACCTCTGATCCAGCTGGAAAAAAGAAGCAGTTTCTCTGTTACCTGCAAGCTGCTACATAACTTAGTCAGCAGGGGAATACATCAAGGCTCAACACTTTGGTATAAATTCGCTTCCAAGCATGTGCTGTTGGGTTACAGCTTTTGTTTAAAGAGGCTCATACAGCACTGACTCCTGGATCATCTGAGCTCTGCTATGTCAGCATATATCCAAAACGATCTGCTGAGACTGCTGCGTTCAGCATCTTGTCCTGAAAAGTACTTGCTCTGGCCAGAACTCCTCATAACTCACTCACTAGCTGGGCAGGCAAAAGTATAATGATTTATGTGAAGAATGCCCCTAGCCTCTACCCAGAGGGTCAGTCCTACCCTATACCTGCAGGATCATGGGATAATTAACAAAACCTTTAGGACCACAGGACTTGTGTGGTCTGAGCTAGGATTTTCACTATTGCTTGACTTACTAACTCTCTGCCCAAATTTCACAGAAGGCAGAAGAAACACCCTGCAACCAAATCATAGATTGGTGGCAGCACCACTCAGTTGGTTCCACAGAGTGAAATTAAAAATAGCTGC
>VZTR01009149.1:132011-142445 GCA_013400775.1 Chaetops frenatus
AGGTTGAAAAAAAAGAGGACAGGAAAAAAAAAAAAACCTAAAGTACAAAGTTTGGACAGAAACATCCTACTGAAACTAGTAGTTTACGAAATAACTGTAGTTGAGCCCAGTTCCTTTTTTATCCAAAATCAGATTGTTCATCTGTAAGATTAATAATATGGGGAGTGGAGGCCAAGAAGTTATTCTGTTGTGTGTACCTCAAATTCGCAGAAAAAGGCAACCTTTCTTCAGAACCCAGACATAAACAAAGACCACACTTTGCAGGTATTTTGCTGTAATACCTCCAACAATCAGACTTTTCTCTTTAACTGTGGTAAGCCCTTGTCTAATTTTTGTGTCCTTCTTCCCGTCCTCTCACCTTTCATGTGCATTAGGGGAAGACCCTCATTAGCCCAAGCTGCCATGTAAACTCAAGAACAGAGAACATATTTACTACGTGGTTCTGTCTAAACTCAAAGAGTGCTTCAACCCTTGAGTTATACAAGAATTTAAGAGGTGTTGCCTGATGTCTTTTCCACAGTCACTGCATTGCTTTTGAACACGTATCTTTTGGGGGTAGGAAATGGGAGATCCCACAGAGAAACTTAGCAGGGAACCTGTGGCTTCTGGATTTATAATTTCTCAACAACTGAACTACAATTACCACAGCTCAAAGAGATAATAATAAACAGAGCTGCCATCAAATTAAGTAAGGCGCTTGCCACATGTCTGCACTTCTTTTATATTCTTTTATATATGTCAGCAGAGGGAAAGGAGCAGGGAGCATTCATATCAAGTGATGAATAACAGCCCCAGGGGTTATTGGAAAACAAATGGGATAATTATGGAGAACTTAAGTATCGTTATTATGATTATTTATTATTAAAAGCTATGCAGTAAGAAAAAGCAGCATCAGGTGATTAAGGCTATGTACATAGAGAACTTTCAGCATTTAATGTAAAAAAATTCCCTCATGTCAAACCAATAATCACCCTTTCAAAATGATGCCATGGAGAGTCACATCTATGGAGTGTTGAGTATAAATCTTTTGATTCCCTCTTGTAATATGCAAAGTGTCGCCTCTCACATGAAGGTTGCTGCTGCAGGACCTTGTGACAGCTGAAAAGCACATGTTGTGCTTCCCCCGCCTTCTCTTTCCCCTTTCCTTACAGTTTCTCCAAGTCACTCTTGATAAATGTCTTCAGAAAAATATTTTATGAGGTGCTTACCTATAAAAATATATCTTTCAAGGTTGTGTACACAATGAGGCCTTAAACACTAACCACACAGAAGAAACACTGTTCATTTGGTCCAGCGTGTAGATGCTGGAGGAAATAGAAAGCCATCAGTGCTCTGTCAGAGCCAAGGTGGAACATATTAGCAGTTTGTTGTGACTTGATGTTATTCACCTGCTGCCAGAGAGGGGAGAAGCCCCTCACAGATTTAAGTGCCCTTTTGTTTAAATGGGCACTTGTACTTCAAGACATACAGCCTGAAAACGCCAGCATGTGTTATCAAAGACATGGGACAGCTTCCATATGAAGAAAAACTGAATATGCTTAGACTCCTTGGTGAAAGGAGGTAATGCTCAAGGGAGGAGATGGCCCAGGTCTGATAATAAATATCAGGAATAGTTTGAAGAAATTATTCAGAAACTTTTTTTTTTTCATAGCACAGGGACAAGCTACCAGGTAAAAAAAAAGTAGTACAAAGCTAAGTAATTTTAAAGCCAGCACACAAATATGCTGCAGAGTTCATTCTCACAATTCCTAGCAAAGGTGAGGAATAGAAGTACTTTCAAAAGCAGAAGAAAGCTGAACTAGCAAATCCTATAGCCAACACCTTCACCTGTGCAGTGCTTTTCAGTAACTCACAGAAGTATCAGTTCAAGTATGACCCACAGGGAAAAAAAAATTATTTTTAAATCCCTGGGACATGTTTCTACTGTATTTAGTATTTCCAAAATGTCATCACCATAATAGTCCCATTTCAGAAGCAGCTCATTACAGATTCTTGTTTTTATAAAGTATTTTCCATTACTTATTGGGTTTGCATCAGCTGGTTTTTTGGGTGGTGAGGGCTACAGGGGTGAATTCTATGAGAAGCTGCTGGAAGCTTCCTCCATATCCAGCAGAGCCAATCCCTGGTGACTCCAAAGACAGACACGCAGCTGGCCAAGGCTAGGCCAGTTAGAAATGGTGGTAAGGCCTCTGTGACAAATGATTTAAGATGAAAGAAAAAAACTTGTAATTGCAGCCAGAGAAGAGCAGAGTGAAAACAAGTGAGAACAACGCTGCAGACACTGAGGTCAGTGAAGAAGGAGAGGAAGGAAATGCTTCAGGTGCTGCAGCTGAGATTCCCCTGCAGCCCATGGTGCAGCCTATGGTAACACAGCTGTGCCCCTGCAGCCCATGGAGATCCATGGGGAAGGCACAGATCCACCTGCAGCCCATGGAGGAGCCCACGCTGGAGCAGGTGAATGCCTGGGAGGAGGCTGTGACTCCATGGGAGACCCATGGAGAGAGGGGCCCTGCTCCCAGGCTGGAGCAGCCTGTCCTTGCAGGACTGCAGCCCTTGGAAGAGTGACCCACACTGCAGCAGTTTGGGGAGGACTGTGTGCCTGTGGGAGGGACTCACACTGGAGAAGTTCATGGAGATCTGTCTCCCATGGGAGGGACCCCACAGTGCAGCAGGGGAAGGACTCCTCTCCCTGAGCAGTGGGAGAAGCCAGGGGTCATGAGCTGACCATAACCCCCATGCCCTGTTTCCCTGTGCCACTGGGGCAGGAGGAAAGAGTGGGGGAAAGGTGTTTTTTTCTCATTAAAGTGCTCTGGTTTTGCTAGTAATAGATTCAATTTATATCTGTACTTAGAGCCTGTTTTGCCCATGATGGGATTTGATGAAGGATCTCTGCCTGTCCTTATTTCAATCCATTGTTAAATGGAAGCACTGGTTAAATTTTCTCTCCCCTGTTCAGCTGCAGAGGAGAGTGAGTGAGTGGCTTTGGTGGGTGCCTGGCATCTGGCCAGGGTCAAGCCACTACACATTATTTTAAGCACGTTTTCTATATCACACTTGAACCTCATCAACCTGTGATTGCCTGAGAGAAGTAGCTTTATAAACAGTTACAGCTTTTCAATTCAGAAGAAAATTTCAAGGTGTGTGACTTTAAGAGAAGTCAAATATCAAAGCAATCTGACTACATGTACATTTCATTCACCCTTTTTAATATATTGTGAATACTCTCCTAAGTCCAGAAGTGGTTCTTTTTCCCCATAGCAGTACACAATCCGTGTGTTCACACTGAATCACAAAATGGCACAACAGATGTGGCACAGTTACAGCTTGATGCAACATAGCAGCTCAATTCACCATTTTCATGAAATTATTTCAGCTATATAAAACAGGGAAACATCAGTGGATGAGGAAGCAGATGTTTTGCCTGTTCTGGTTTCACAGTAAAAAAAAGCAAAAAAATATTGTCAGCGTGGGGTATTCTTAAATATAAATTATTCTATACAGCCACTGTCCTTTGCATTGAGTTTTGTGAGGCTGCAAATTGCTGATACAGAGCTGCGCGGTTTATTTCAGTTGTTATTTACTTTATAACAAGTAAAATTACAATATCAAAGAAAACAGGACACAGAGGAAAGATGGAAAAAGCACTGCAAGGGTGCTATTCCCTCTTCTACTAACCACAGAGAGGTCTTTAGAGCTTTGGATTGGAAATATATCCAATTTCAGGCAGGGAGAGAGCAGCAAGGTGTAAGTTCTGACATGCAGTAAGTACTTGAATTTTATTTTGATATTTTTAAGAAGACTGCAATGAATTAGATTTTTTCAGGTCATAAGAAGAAGAGCAGCAGAAAGATGTTAGATTTACTTTGAAATTCTTGGCTTGTACTTTAAAGGAATTCATCTACTGTAATACCAATTTGCTTTAACTCTAAAAAAATATCTAAGACATTGGCTTGTTGTAGCCAGAATCAATTTGTCTGTTGTATTTGTGACTTATTTAGAGGCTTTCTTTGAGATTCAAGCTGCTTTTATTAGCTGGAATACAGGAACAAGTCACTTGACACTTTAAAGTTGTCTCAGTGCCTAGCTGTGTTTCTTGGAAGGGGCTGATTAGTGCCTTTGCCTTGGGTAAGCCACCTTAGCTGGAGTAGCAGCTGACAGAAGCAATTCTCCCTTATGTGCCCAGTAGCATCTCCTCATGTGTCCCAGGGGCACTGGGCCAGTGCAGTGATGTTCCTGGTCCACCTACTCTGACCATAACTACCTTGGACAGAACTATGTCAGACTTGCTCAAAAGTTACATCTTTTACTCTCAGACAGACCAAGTGTGGCAGGGAAGAGATGAGGACCTAGACAACAGAGTTAAGACTTCCTCTTGCACTCCTCTGTCCCTTTTTCAGGTACTTCTGTCCAAGGTGTAGTGTCACCCTTAAAATGCAAAGGCTTCTCTAGCACACCTCATACTATGTCCCAAAACCAGATACACTCTTTCAATTGTGCCATGAAGTAATATCCCATATGCCTTTCATTACCACGATTAGGCCTTACAGTTTAAAGGGATTAACTAGATGATTCCACAGGTCTCCCCAGGTCTAGCACTCTCCCAAGGTTACATGTTGAATGGAGATTCTATTTTTTTTTCTGTGCATGTACAGATGTATTCTGTACAGTCTAATATTAGATTAAATTGTAAGTGCCATATATAATATGGTTTTGTGCTGATAATAGTAAACCTAGGATCATCCAACAAAATCAAGGCATTCTACTTTTGACAATCCTTATGCTACAAGAGAAAGAGAGAAACCACAAAAAACTTGTATCATGCATCTACTTATAAATATAACAGCATCAGTGGCAAAAAGCCATATCCTTGCTCTTCTATATCTGCCCAGACACCTAGCTTTGAGTTATTTCTATTAATGTGTAAGAATGCAGAGATACATTTGTAAAACATTTTTTTTTTTAGTTTTCCAAGCGGGTGTGCATCTGCAAGTAAACATAGGGTGGCTCCTTTTCATCTTTGCATACTAATCTGTTTTACAAATGTTTTAAACACAGCATGGCAACCCTTGCTGATAAATTCATGGGGAAAAAAAATGACCTGTGGACAATGACTAATGTCTATCTCATGCATTTCTACCCTATATGCCTGTCAGACATTTGGGGGGAGAAATTATCATATGGATTAAGTTAGTAACACTCATTCTCACATTTTCAGGGAGTGCTTTCCCTTAAATTATATTTCTTTGGACCCCGACAGGCTTTCACACCTAGTCTTTATTTCATGCTGGAACTTCCCAGGGACACATTAGATGTGCTTAACAAATCACCATGTTTGCTAGTGAATGAAACATCCTAAGCAAACATTACTTAAATCTTTGAAGGAACGGGTAGCATTTTACACTTTTGTTGGTGGTAAGCTAAAGAGTCTATCTCCTTGAAGCTTCTACCATATGTTTTGTTCTTAAAGCAAGTATCTTAATAAGGTAGGCACAGAAGATTTTGATTAGTGTAAGATTCCCATGATATCTTTATCTCATAGTATCTTTCCTCTATGGTTTTCTGCAGTTTGTTTTGTTGGTGCTTTTATCTAAGGGGTACTATTTAGGGATCCTACAAGGGGGTTTTAACCAATTGCTTCCTTATTTTTACTCACCAAAAATGTATCTGTCTGGTTTAATATATTTTTTTCATATAAAAAAAATACATAAGCAGCAAGTGTCTCTCCTATGTACATAGACTATAACTTGTCTGATATCAAAGGTAGACATGTATGATTGTATCTAAATGGGGTAACCTAAATGACTTTTGTGAAATAAAGGCTTTTGTGGATTAAAGTATGAAATTTTTAATCTGGAAATGAACTTTAAAGCAAACTCTCCAGTCAACAGAAAATCAAAAGCAGAAGTCTCAGAGACAATAGAGTCTTCTGTAGAAAGGCATAACAACTTATTTCCCCTCAGATAGGTTACTACCATCCCAGTGGCCATGATTTTCAAAACCCTTTTGAGACTTTTAGCTGTAATTTTGTGGGCCTTCAAAGAGCTGAGTGCATCCAGCCCAACTGCTCTCATGCAGGTGGAATAAATCCAAGCAACACCAGGAAGCAGGTATTCAAACTAATGTTATCAGGTTAATGTTATCAGTAGAGTATGAGACAAGAATATGAGACAAGAGCCAGGCTGAAGCAAATCTTACCAGCTTGAGGAAAAATTAAATTGGTAAAAGAAATTAGTAAATTTGGCCAGGAGCCCACTCATTGTGATGCACTTTCAGGAAGACTTGGCACCTGAAGTCTGCAGAGGAGGTGCTTGGCAATGGTGTTCCAGTAGCAAAAAATGTGAATCTTGCTTTCTTTGAATCATTTCTTGGGTAATTCATTGCAGTATCCTACCATATAGCAGAGCACCATGATATAAGGAAATACCATATAGCCACATCATAACAAGATAATCCAAACCGGTTTTGGCTAATTTCGCCAGTTTCTTGCACAGTTTCTAAACTGTTTGTGCAGAAGGTGGTGAGTTTTTCAGAGGGTTGCAGCCCCTGCTCCTTAGCGCAACAAGTTATGTCAGCCGGCTGTTGTTTATACAAACTTCCTACACAAGGGCACAAGGTCTTTTAAGCTACTTCTGGTTTTGGAGTAGAAAGATAAATACCTCAAGAGGGCAGTAAATCTCACCTGAAGACAGGCAAACTCTGGAGCTGCTTATCTACTAACCATGAAGGCAAAGTGGACTACTGACTTACAACAGAGAGCTGTGTTTCAGACAGCTAAACATGAAATAAATTTGGCCTGTGTCCCATTGTGCACCCAGGTAATACTCTAGGGACAAAGGGGTGAGTGTTCACACCCTGGCTTCTGTATCTGTGCAAAGACAACTTGAAGGCAGACAATGATTCAACTTGGCAAGGAAGCCAGTTGTTATCATTTTTTGTGAAATTATCAAGCCTCTGAAGGGAAGTACAGAACCCTACTAAAAGGCAACTATAAAAACAAAGAGCTAAATCTCTGGTTTGCACAGATAAATAGTCTGTCTGATCTTTTAAAAGGGCTCAGGTTGAAGAATTTTAGCTCTCATCTGGTGTCAACTGCATTCCCTCCACTAGGTAAACAATAATACCCTTCAAACCTATGGGCATGTTTAACTTTAGTTTTATTTATTTAAATAAATAAATATTTCAGGCTCATATGCCTAAAACCAAATCTGTGAGCTAGGAGGCATAGTATGGTGTTAAGTGGGAAAGCAGGAGAGATACACAGGTAACCAACTCAGTAAATCAAATGACAAAGAGCAGAGAACAAATCAGTGCCACTTCACCAAGAAATCTGGAAGCTGCAGAAGCATGGTTTGGGCTGTTTGCACTGTAAACTAGCATACTGCATAGCTTTCTGTCTACCCTTAAACACATTCTTTGTCACCGTAACAAAAGCCACAGCTGTAAGCAGTTTATGCTGCAATTGCTTGATCAACAGCCATTGGAATAAAAGTAAGATGAGTCCTCCTTTGTTGCCTCAACAGCCCTCACCTCTGCTACAAAAATACTCTTTAACTGGCAGCAGACAGGCTTCTTCACAAGTGTTTCTAATTCACCTAAACATCTTGATAGGAAATGTCATAAATTACATGTATGAGACTGTCAGTAGAATTTTCAACAGAAGTAACATGAGTTCCTATTGAAATAAAATGAGAACCTTGGACAAATTTCTGAGCCTATAAATGTTCAACTTCACCCACAATCCCCCTCACAAAGACATTTGGGAAGACTGTGATGACCCTAGCAAATGTGTGAATGGTGAGAGAGGGAGACTCGTAGACTGCAATTTCCCTAAACTTACACTTTAATCTTCCTGCACTTTCCACAAGTGATTCCATTTATGCTTTTCAGAAGTGATAAAATGTATCACATATGAGCTATTGTGTCCGTTTCCTGAATACTCATCTCAGTCAGGAAAAAAAATTCTCTTTGCGCTTTGATATTTATTTCCAGGTGTACTTATTTCTCTGGTAGGCATTTGAGATCTGGGTGCTGAAAAGATGCATGCATGTACTTAAAGTTATGTATGCGAGTACCACCACTGATCTCAGCAGGACTACCCTCCATCTGAAGTCACTGAGACTACTCATGTATGAAATTGGGCAAGTAAATTAAACCCTTTCAGGATCAGGGTTAAAGCAGATAGTTTTTCCTCTGAATAGTGGGGAATGGAAAAAAAGAAATCTGATTTTCAGAGCTAGTGAGTTATTTTCTTGACACTTCTGTTATCAAGGAAACTATTTCAGCTCAGCAACTAATTCTGCTCTATTTTTCCTGCAATTGTAATTGACATTTTTGTAAAACCAGGTTCTTGGTTTTACTGCAGACTCTACTAAATTTGAAGTAGTGTATGCTACCATGTAGCTACATTTTAGAGGTGTTGATTGGTTTCCCAAGAAGTTAAGTATGTATACTGCATGTGGTTCTTTTCTATTTTATGGGATTCATATGCCACAGTACTCACTTTTATGCCTCTGGTTCTTCGTTAAGGAGTGTGATTAACATCTATCATTGTCAAATTTGCATTGAAATAGAAACCATTGCTTTGAAGCGTCATGGATTTGAACTCCATGTTCTGGAACTGATGTGATTCTACACACACCACTCATCCTAACACGGTTTCAGGTTAAGGCCAGTTGCTGCATATCTATAACTCACTGTTTTATCCACCCTTTTAACCTCTTTGGAGTGCTCCTTCAAATCTCTGCTCTTGTGCTTCGTCTTGTTGGTCAGCTAAGCATTCTCAGTAAAGTACAGCCAAACTTAAGAAAATGCTGCTTTTCCTCCCCATAACATCAGCAATAAATATAAAAATAGCTAGGCAATTTCAGTCTAAGTATAGCTTATATTAAACAGAAGGACAAGATTTAAGAAAAAGGAAGTTATAAACAAACAAAAATCTGTACTCGTGTACACCTTAAAATAACATGGAGTACCCAAGGAAAAGCCTGTTTTCTTCACACTGGGAAAAAATGCAAGAAGCAGTTCTACAATAGTCCTATGGATGGAATGGGATGTTTTTGCTGTCTATTGTGCTTTCCACATGTTCATAATATCACATTTGGTTATAGTCAAAGATTCAGGGTTTCCCCCAAATAGTATCTTACTTGTTGCAAGTTACACTTCCAAAGTGTTTAACTCCAAGATGTCCTACCTCTACTACATATTACTGAGTAAGATTTTCTGCTCATTCTACCAGCAATCAGCCATTATGTACACATATTCAATCAGCAATCATTCCAGTAACCCAAACACAGGTCAACAGTAAAAAACTAAGCAACAAAATCAAAATAGATGTTTAAGTATGTACATTTACATATATAATTCTTTGGATTCTAACACTTACTTTAATTTCCTATGCTTTCTCTCCAGCCAAGAGTTTCCTTTTCTTGTGTTCACAGGGAAAATTATATCAACTGCATAATAAACTCATGATGGAATTCTTTAGGGGTGACTGAAATTGGATGCTAAAAAACCATAGATAAATTGCATTAGACCCATTGCTGTGAAATTGCTGAATCAAATGCCAGCCACAAAAATGTCTCCATTTTCACAAGAAAAGGGTCTGGCTAGCATTTTCTTGCCAGTCTGGAAATACTCAGCCTGAACTCACTCTTTTCATGGTAAATAACATTCAGAGAGATCCCAAATACTTTCTATAATGGGTTAAAAAAAAGTCTTTAAAACTGTTATCTAACCCATTATTATTTTCAGTATAATCCTTCCCAATGATTATTGAAACAAGCAGCATGACACAGAAAGCAAAGACAGTGAAGATGGATTGATTGGTAGAAACAAGTCAAGGAAACAGTTTTAGCCTGTTTCCTGAGGAAATGTACTTGTATGTGTCTGTTTGTACCTCTGAGTACTGCTACCTTGCCCTTGTTTGTTGGTTTTAGCTTATGTGCAGAGGACATAGTGCAAAATACTTCCATGCATCTTCTGTAGAGAGATAGTAAAAGAGTGGGGAGAGAGCACTGAGTCAGTGGCTACAGGCTTTATTCAACCATGGTCTATCCTCAGAGAGTCAGATGGGTGAAAGATAACTGAGTATTCCAAAAAGAGGTAAAAGCGTTGTTTATGCTTCAGAAGGCATCGGAAAACTCAACTTTGAGGCATAAATTCACAAGAGCCCTATTTTTCCTGTTCGTTCTGAAACTACTTTTCTATCTACCAATTAATTATCCTCAGGAAAGCTGATCACTAGCATCAAGTTTACTGCAATGACCACAGAGGCATGTACGAGGTGACTCACCAGTTAATGGTTGGGAATATACTCCTACACAGCATTTAAATGTTGCCACACTGTTAGTGAAAAGAATTGTCATAATACAACTTCAAAATTGCCTGTGTTTCTGCTTTTTACCAGGGATTACAGGAAAGATTCATGCAAAAAAT
>VZTR01009149.1:149704-173651 GCA_013400775.1 Chaetops frenatus
GATAGATGTCTGGCATTAAATTATCCTGGGTCTTAAGCATCTAATTTGTCTTCCTGCATCTGAAAATTCAGAAGCATCTGTCTGCTTCCTGAGGTCTCTAAATACCTTTGAAAATCTGGCACTTAACTTCTGGGGCCTATGGAACATTGAGCCCCATTACTGAGAATCTTCAAAATACTTCTGGTTAAGACAAACTGGGCCAAATCAAGTTTTCTGTATTTTGGTTTTTTTTGTTTGTTTNTCTAATGCTACAGGATTTTTCTCTTTAATCAAAAGCATTTGATGGCTGAACATTAATAACGTGTTTGTCAGTAACTGTAGTCTGGTTCAAACACCATTCTTTGAACTAGAGTATCATATTTGGGTACGTTGCAAGTCCACAGTGATTTTTACACAGCGTTTTATTTTACCTTTTCCTTGTGTCAAGAGATTCAAGTTACATGTGAACTGACAGACAGATGCAATAGATCCTCTGCAGAGAATAATGGTAGGCAATGGGTTTTGTAACTTTTCAAAGTGGACTGCCATATTTCAAGTGCCTAACCTGGTGATGAATCTGCTATCATTTACCATTAAATGCTTTGGTCTCTGCTTTCAGATATGCTTTTTGTTTCAGCCTTGTCATGAAATACAAAGAATGATCAGTTTTGCTTTTTTTAAAACCTGTGCCAAAACTATAACAACTTCCAGGACAAGCAGGACAAAACCCAAAATAAACCTATGAAATCATGTCATATGCAACCTAGCCATAATGTGGAAGAGATATGATTGTCATGAAGACCTTCCACAGCCATCAAAGTCTGGAAGAATGTCTAACAGATTATGTCTGGCATTTGAATGGAAACAAATAAATATTTAATAGTTTAAGAAGATGTAGGTGTTTGTGCCAGACTCAGATAGGGTATCAGTCTTTGGCCTTTGAAATAAAAGAATTATTCTTTGTTGGCAGGAATTTTTTTTAATTAAAAAAAAAATTATGAGAGAGGGAAACTTTACAAATATTTGAGAGAGTTTGAGATAGTTTTGGTTTGTCTAATGTCTCTGACACTGGCATGTACAATGCAGAGAAATGACAGATTGATGGTCACCACAAATATCAAAGAATATCACCTGCTGGCCCAAATATGGCATACCCTTATGGTGTCAAATTCTATTTGTGCTTTTTATTATGGTTTACTTTAAAAGGTCAGAGTAGACTGAGAATCCCAATGAAATTCAATCTCTCCATTTAACAAGGAATCTAGTAAGATGCCTTGAATAGGATAGGAAAATTGTATTCTGAAGACTGAAGTAATCCCAAAGGAGTCTTATTCTGGCCAAAGATGAAATAAACTGACCTGATACTTTATTCATAGTCAAGCAATATTTTAATTCTTATTTTTAGTTAAAATTTTATTTCTAAGTGTTTCTGTGTACAGACATAGGATTTGTGAAAGAAACCATAAAGTAGTAGGAACAGTGGTAAATTCTCATTTGCACAATGTTTTATATATAGAGATAAAAGAACAAAATATACCTGCCCAAACTTAGGAAAGCAGAAACCTTGAACAAAAAATCCTCTTCTACAGGTAGCGATTTATTTGCCCACGTATCTCCTCTGTGAGGTATATGAGGAACAAGGGAATATGATCTCATTGAAGAAAGAATGGTTTCCTCATCCAGATTCCCATCAGCATACAAACCATAACCTCACATTTCAGAATCTTAGATTCTNATTAGATTCTGTTCCACAGAACAATATGCCACACAATAGTTCTTTGTCAACTCCTCTTTACCACTATGCCAAGAAGCTGTCCCATTAAACACTGTGAGAAGATAATAGCTTCATATACTCTTCTCCAAGTTCTGATGGGGATATTTGCCTTCAGAAATAGTTGGTTTTTTAGTGAAAAGATCTGAAAAAAAGTCAGAATCTCAGAATCTAAGATATATACCTCCCAAATTTTAAATACCACTTCTACTGAGGAAAAAAAATAAATCATGAGTTTGGTTTACAGTGTGCTTGCTTTCCTTCACCTGGAACAATGTCATTTTCAAGACTGGAGAGAGGACTTCTTTCACAGATTATCTTTGTAGCCTAGAATCTGTCCCCAGACAACAATTAGCTGTCATAACTACCAAAACTGCACACAGTTTCTTCCAAAGAAAGACAATGCTCAAGTCCTGTTTGCTGGGAAGTTGATTCATGCCTGCTGACAAAATAAATGCAGCACTGAGAAAAAAGGCAGCTTTTAGAGTTACGCATGAGATTTCACCTTTCAGTCCACTTGGCAACCAAAACCAGAACCATCAGAAACACACATGCAATAAAAGGTAGTTTGTTCTTACAGCATCCGTCATTTCTGACAGGCAACCTACTAAATCCATATCCCTTTTTTTTCCTCTTTTCTGCTCTCCAGCATCAGTCATTCCCTTCAATCACAAGTGAAAATCCTTGAAGTGTTCTTGAATTATTTGTTAGCATGTGATGCTAACATCATATTTTTAGGTGAAATGGTTTCTGAGAAGCAACTTCTGAAGCTGATCTGAAAGACCAGGCGGTCTTTCATCCTCTGTGAGAGCCCCTCAGGAGGGTATTCCTCTGCCATGTCCCTACATTATTGTCAATGAGGTGGTAGGAGGTAGGTCAGGAGACACTTTAGACTGCTCTCCTTGGCTGAAGTATTTCAAAGCAGTCCCAGACACTGATGGCAGCATCAGTATTGTCTACTGAGAAGTGTAATTCAGGGAATTATAACCAGGTCCCTGATTCAGCTTCACATTTTCCCTGGCTGAAATCTGGCAACAGGTAGCAATTCAGTCTATTGTGTGTGATGGAAGCAAAGGTCTTCAGAAACAGAAGCAGGCAACAGCTCACTGGCCAAAATAATTTTCTGATGGGTCAGTGTAGAATACTTTAGTCAGCTGCCTTTTAAATTAGTTCGGTTGCCTCCACCTTTACAGTTCTTTTAGGTTCAGGTTCTCTGTCTGTTACCAGACAAGACAGTAGGAAAATGAACCCTGCCATGCACTGCAGCACGTTTGCATATCCTAGGCTGTCTCCCAGTGGAAAGAGTTAATCTTCTGTGGGTGAGCAGCAAGAACATCTGAGCTGAGTGGTCTGGGATGGTAATCAGGTGTCCTGAGAAGTCTTTGTAGCAATGCTGGCATTTAAGTCTTCAGAAAACTTTGCAAGTAATTGTGGGCTTTGGCTAAGGAACAATAATCTCTAAAATGTAACATAAATACCTGCCACAAGAAACCCAGTCTAGTCTGATTTTGTCATAAACCTATCCTGTTCAGTCTGCAGGAGGCTACAGAGTGGATTTCACTGATGAGAAAGATCTTCACATTTTCTTGATTAAAACCTAAAGAATTACAGAAAACATATTTAAACATTCATTCCTTTGTCTCAGCACAGAATAATGTTCAGCATGACTTTTTAAAAATCTTTTTGACATGTAAGCAGAACTTAATTTCAGCCTTGAGAAATCTGATGGAATTTTTTCAGATTGTTGATGAAAGTGTTTTCAGAAACGGAGTCAAGCATGTGACATATCCAACTCCACCAAAAGAGTTTTCTCTGGGCTTATGAATTTAGGTGTAGCACCTGACAGTGAATTAACAGTGCTAGAAAGCCTCTACTTTGAAAGCAGGAAACATGGTGCCTTTCTGTTGGTGTTGGCCCTACCTTGGACATTCATCAGGAGTTTACTGAACCAGCGGCCTGGGGAAGAGCATAACTCTGTGCCTGTGTACTTAATCTTGACTCTTCTGGGGCTGCCTCAGACACAGTTACTGCTAACTCTGCATAGACACCTGTTCGCTGGCAACTAGCGTGATGTAATCAAACCCATTTTTGCTCAGACTTGCTCAGATTGTTGGTGCTGCTATCGAGACCTGAATACCTTACTTTTCTGTAACTGCCTCTTTTACTACTGTTTTTTAGTTTCGTTTGGTTGGGACAATTTTTGGTCATCATTATACTACCATAAAATTTTATAATCAGACATATGCATAGTAATAGCCAGGAATCCCAAAACACTGTTTTCCAGGTTACAAAGGACAGTGTACAAGGGACAAAGAATAAGCATCTGTGCCAAACACTGAGGTTGCTTTCTTTTTGTATATACTTAGGGCTGGCCATGGAGTTAGAAACAGGTTCATTATTGCTGATACATGAAATTCAAAACTGAGAACACTGAAGGAAAAAATCTAAAATTTAAACCATAATCACACCAGCTCTTGGACATGAAATGTAATGTATTCAGCAGCTGCACGTTCTTCAGGTTCCACCAAAACAGCTGCAAAATGACTGTGTGCCTCACAGTAAAATCACAAAAAGAGTAAAATCACAAAACAGAGCAGCCTGCCTCTTAGCCATAATGTACACAGGCCACCACATATGCTGCAACAGCACCTCTCATCAGCAGCCAGCTAGAAGAACCAATTACTTCCTAGAAGAGTTCTGGACATATTTTAAACAGAGAAAAAATGCTGTTTTCAAGAGGTTACTTTTCAAGACTTATAATCAAGTGTCTGAGCAAAATATAGGCCTGTGTATTACCAAACTGTATAAAAATGATTGACTTCTTTTGCAACAAGCAAATTCCACAGGACTCAGCTCTTCTTCTGGAGGAAGAACAAAGGATACAGCTGTTTCAAGGATAATGCTTCAGCAGACTTCTCTGCATGCAGCAAGGAACTCTAGATCAGACTAGTGTTTATATTACTTATACCAAATTAGTAAGCCTAAGCAAGGTTGGCACTCCCCTAATTCACAAGAATAACTGTACAGAGAAGAAATCACAAAGGGAATGGGTCCCTGTAACTCTGCAGAAGGAAATACATATATAAAAGACAAAGGATGTAAACAATGGGCTGGCAAGAATCTGTGGACAAACTTGTACGAGGCAAAGATTTGCAAATGTGCAATTTTATCATTTCACATTTTATTGGAATGGGCAGATACTAGATGATTCCCTGCCTGGTTCACAAGGATATCACACCTGCAGAGGGAAAAGAGCATATAGGGCAGTGTCGCTATATAGAAGATAAATAAGCATAACATTCTGTATAAAAGCCCTGAACTCATGATATTCAGACTTCCACAAGAATACATCAAACTGGAATACATCAAACTGGAAAACTGTAAGTCCTCTACATGAACTAAAAATGGACCTGTGAGGGAAAATGTGGAGACAGGTAAGTTAAGCTGTAGATGGAGACAGTGGGAATATAGAGCAGCAATGACAGGCATTGTCTAACATTGGAAAGACCTCTACCATCACAAACTGCATCCTTTTCATGGAACAGTTATTCAGACTGCTGGCCAGTGACAATAGCCTGTACTGGTCACAGACAGAAAGCATGGAACCATTCAGCAGCACAGGAACCAAGGCAAGGAAGACATCTTTTACCTGAGAACAGTTCATGCAGTGCAGCAGGGAAGGCTTCCATCTACATTCCATTTTTACCACACTGAAGACATTTAAGGGGCAAAAAAGAAGAAGTATCCAACTGTCACAGTTTAGTACCTGGATACCCCAGCTTAGTGCTTCCACTGAAAAGAACACCACAAACCATTACCCTCACTGCTCCAGTGGGAGACCCAAAAGGTGAATTATTTGATTATGGGCTGAGATAAGAACAATTTACTGGAAACAGCAATGAGATGAAAAACCAAACAGTAACAGCAACAAGAGTAACAACAACAGTGTACAAAGGAGAAGGTGATTTGCATCACCAGCCTGAGACAATGGACAATGGTGGATGAGCCCTGCACCCACCACATTTGCTCACAGCCGGAAACCACACAGTCTTCTTCTCCAAAGTGGCAGTCCATCAATTCCACACCCCCAGCAGTGGTGTGCATAGTATAGCATAACAAAGTAGACACACCCACCTGGTGGGTACTAGGCTCCACCATCTCACAGCTAATGTGGAAAAATTAACTCAGTTCTGGCCAAAACGAGGACACGGACAGAGACAAACAAATATGCGGAGCCAAAGAAGGTTATGAAAATGAGCTAAAGTCTTCCCAGAAACAAAGCTTGGAAGTCCTTTTACAGGTGAATTTTGCAGGACTAACTGCAAAGACATGAACCACAGCACTACAACGACGGATCACTGTGTCTTAATGTGATATTACAATGAATTCCCTGTCCCCAGTGCTAAATCCTAACCATCGACACGTAGGATGGAGAGATGAGTACCATTGTGAAACACACTCAGCAGAACCCCAGCTGATAAGAAATCAGAATCTATTAGGATAGGCTGTCATGAAACCACAGGTGCAGAAAGAACACTTTGTGATGACAACCTGCTGTCATCACAAGACCAGTACCCATTACATTACTCATATCTCCCCCACAGAAGGTGAAAAATACAGGGGAAATAAATTAACTCACAAATAAATAAGGTGAGGGAGTGATGAGTGTGCAGAAAGAAATATGATTTTGGAACATTTTGCCTTATTTGACAAATAAGGCAAATAATTGTGCTCTGATGACATTAGATGTAAGGAGCACAGATAAAATGTTAATGAGGTTAGAAGCCCATGGATGTTGTAGTAAGTTTTGCTATCTCAAATGAATGTGGCAAAAGGCTGTTATGATGGACAGCTTCCTGAAAGAGGAAACAGAAGATAATACATGGGGTAACATGAAAACTGTTCAGAGGAAGCGTTTAACAAGATTAACTACATGGGAAACTGACTAAAGACTGAATGTTGCATTTGCTTGGCTTCTTCTCTTCCTTTATTATACATTGCAGAAAATGGAGAATGCTGTTCCCACTGAGGGCAACCAACCTCCAGAGATCTCTTCAGGCAGTTGCTGGAACAGTTGCAGTACAGATTGCTTGTGTTGAGGTTAAAAGTTAAACAAAATTCTGACTTTAAACAAGTATCACAAAATATGCTTGGGCAAAACAGAGTCCTCAGGGCTAACCGATGAGTCAAATGATTAAGTTTCTGCTTGGAACAGTTCATAAAACAACTCCCAGTTTGTGTCTGACAAACTTTCTCTGTCACTTGTGGGTTTTGTTAGTTACCTTCTACCCTTCCAAGAACAAACCTGAACTTTCTGCTTGTCATCATTAAGTGAAATCAAAAGCTTTTGTTAACCACTTTGAGTTGGTTGACTGTGATAAAATAGTTTTGATTAGAGACTGTTTTATGTTACTTTCCAGAGTTTATTTTTCCTTTTAAAGGTAATATGAGACCATAGGTTAGATTTAAAGTTTTCTTAAGTAGTCTGTCCAGAGGTAATAGATACTTTGGTGAAGGAAAGTCTATCTGTCTTCACTTGCATTATGCTTGCTGTTTGTCTTCTTCATAACATGAAGTGCATTTTATCTGCTGTTTCCAATACCATCAGCAGTCATAACTTGCCGTTGACCTCTTTAAGATAAGTACATGCTCTTAATGTGAGTTTTGTAATTTCCTATGAAACCACAGAGCTGAACTACTTTCTGGTGCTGCTCAAGGCAGAAGATTTATAACACCCTCAGGCTGCAAATACACATGTTTATAAGCTTGACATGGAAATGGAGAAACCAGGGGTGAAAAGTCTGTAAAGAACTGCACCCATCCCAAGCAATATCATTTGGATCCAACCTGTAGAAGGCAGTGATGGACAAAACAGAAGAGATTCAAGACTGAACTGATGGTTTATATAGGATACTTTTAAAGCTAAACAATTTCCACTCTGGGAAGCTTGGTGTTCTAAAGGGTGATTAACCAGCATTACTGAAAACAGTTGTTGGTCAGGCATATCAAAGAAGAGGAGGCAACTGCCGATAAATAGTTTAAAAGGAATATTCAAGCAGCAACCTCAAAATTTTCAAGGCATTTTAAATTTTCCATCACATAGCAGGTACTTATTCCTCAAGGACTATGTTTAAGGGAAGCTGGAAAATACAGGGCTTGAGACATATGGATTTCTTTAGCATATATACAGGAAGAAAACAAAAGATATTACCTTTTGAAGACTCACAGCAAACACTGAAAAAGCAAGAGTCAATTCCAATCACTATCAAACTACCTAAGCATTGTTACAGATCTCTGTGAGAAGGCTCCTTGGCCTTCAATATCTTCTGTCTAATGGGCATGAAAGTGATTGTCAAGGTATGCTCTAGAGGTTGTACCAATGAAAAACCTAATGCCTCCTTTTCCTCTCCTGGCTGAAGACACTCCTTCCAGACTTTTGAAGGAACTGCATGGACAGAGGTACTACATTAATAAATTCAGCTGCTGCTTTTCTGCTTCATGCACCAGTGCACAGGGGAAGAACCAAGCATTTTATATTCCCATACATCTGTTTAAAACAGATAATCAATACAAACAAATAATCAACAATATGTATCTAATCCCTGTTATGAATTCTTACATAATTTACAAACCCACTAATTCACAGTTTATATTTTTAAAATACAAAATCTCAGTGTGATAGAAGCCAGACATAACTATGCTTTGAAATTTTCCACAGCTGAAACAAATAAATAATTCAACACATTAAAAAATGATTCTAAGAAAAGCCCAATGCTATTTTTAATGTGGACTTGCACGTTTGTTTGTTTGCTTGTTTGTTTTTATTCTTGAAACCTTACATCAGAAAGTAGGTAGGGCCAATATATAGAGAAATGGAACAATGTAGATTGGATGGGACCCTGGATGCTTATTATCTGATTCTCTGCTCAAAGCAGGGCCCGTTTTGAAATGAAGTCAGGCCGCTTGGCCCTACCAAGTTTGTTGTCTCTCCAGTGACAGAGATTTCGTCAACTCTCTGGGCAACCTACGGATTAAAAAAGCCTGATCCTTCTTGACAAGAAACACAGGTAAAGGCACAGCTAATGCATATCACCACCATCTTAGGTGTTACTCGTACAGAAATTTAAACAGATAATTCCTTGGTCATATTAGAAGGTTTGCATTAGCTTTTCTGGGATACTCCACCTCTGAGGTGTTACTTTTCACTCTTCTTAGACAGTCTTACAGCCTTGGGCCAGACTTCATAAAATAATCAGATTGACCTAAGCTCATCTCGTTTTATTTCCTTTTTTTCAAGATCAGCCACAAATATTGCTTCTCTTTCTTCACTGTTTCCTAGTTTGGGGCGTTGGTTGGGGTTATTTTCACTGCACAAGTTAGCTACAGTTGTTTAGTTATTAGTTATTTTTCACTGCACAAGTTGGCTACACTGTCAGACTATTCACTTTCATCATTGATATGGTACATTTTTAAAACTATCAAAATCATACCATGGTCTTGGCAACACTGATATCTTTAGTTCAGAGAGGTGAATCAGGGCTGTCACTTTTGTAGACTCATTATACTTAGATCAAAGGCCATTCTGCACAGTTTTTCCAAAATTCGCTAGCACCTAAGTCTCTCTGTTTTGATTCCTTATGGCCATGCTTTTCTTTAATACGTGTATCAGCAACTATGTGTTACTGATAACGATGTCAAACCAGTAGCCCCAGGCAATGGAGCCTTCTGCTTTCCCTCAGAACAGTTGTACTGCAACTAGCAGGGCTATCAGAGCAGTGTGCCAGCCAGGCGAGAGACTGACGTCAAGGGGAGCAACCTCTGCCTTCAGTCTGCATCAGATCTGTCAGTTACTGTGTAGTCACCAGGAAGAATTTGTTGTAAAAATAACACTTGTGTACTATAAACTGGGGAGGTAAAAAAGAACTTAAGTTCAACTGCAAATACACTTCCTTGTGCGTTATCTTAAATTAAATACCATAGAAGTTCTAGAAACACACAAACAATTAACTTTGTGTTTCCATAAACTCTACAGACACAATATGAAGCATTGTGGCCAAGACTGAGTGAGTATTTTTGGTTGAAATCTAAACCCACTTAAACCAGTTGCATTCAAATTAGCCAGTTCACCATGTATTTTCTGGTTCATGGCTTCACTGCAGCAGTGTGATAAGGGAGCAGTTTTCAACCGGCTGCTTTTTCTCCAGCCACTCCCTCACCACAGCCGTCACTGCCNAAGCAGAACAGGTGAGGGGCTCCTGCCCAGGCTCTCTGCAGCACGGCTGGCAGGACAAGTGGGCTGGGGAGAGCTGATCCCTCTGGGACCATGGGAGAGAGCAAGGAAAACTCTGCAAGCCAGCAGAGCCAGACAGGCTGGGGAAGCATCAAGGCATTGCACAGCTGGCATTTTCTGGTGGTTGAAAAATGAAAGATTGAGAAAAGGATTTGTGGCTGTAGCATGCTGAAAGAAAACTGGGACAGAGGCAGAAGAGAGAGAGAGAGGAGGATGAAATGGTGCTCTCAGAAGGAGGAAGGGATGATGACAGACTCAAAAGAGGGAGCAAAAAGGTGAACAGAGGGAGTAGGAACCAAAACAATATATAGAGCAGAAATTTAGGCCTTATGCAGAATACCATAGGATGACACTGGCCTGGCTGACATGTACATTTTTGCATGGACCCAGTGCACAATAACTGCTCAGCCAGGAGTCTCAGCAAGGCTGTGCTCTGGCATCCTCCATGTCAATTAGAGACCTGAAGCCAGAGATCTTCCCAAGACCCAAGTTTGCAAGAAACCCCTGAGTCTCTACGGGTTGTGAAGGGTCAACAGCAGGCAAGCAACCTCAAGGCCAGCTAGCCAGGGATACCAGAGATTGCCTTTGACACCAATCTCAATTTTGAAAGCCACAGACACCACTAAAGGCTATATCAGTAGTCCTAATGAGGCCTTGATACTTTAGTGACTGTTTTCTTAGCGTCATCCCAGAAAATTAAGGGACCAAAGGCCTGGAATAATCCCCAGAACATGCAAGAGAGTGTGCTTGTTTCTACACACCTGTGGAGTGCCTGAGACCTGCAGCTGGCCTTGCTTCTACTGCAACAGATTACTTGGCACGCTCATGCCTTTCTTTGGTCTTCTTTCACCCCTTTCCACTTTAAAGATTGTCCCTCTGGATATGCTTTACTTTTAAGCTATTTCCCACGTGCTGGTTCTCTGGTCTTTCCCAACTATTCTTCTTCTTGTTCTCCCTAGGTGCCGTGCCATCATGTTTCATTTTTTTATTTTGTCGTTGTATGCCAATGACTGACACCTCTAATCCTGCATCCATTCCCCTGTTCAGGGCTTTAGGCACTGCAAAGGTGGGGCGCTCTACAAATCCCACTATTATTTATGGAAGCCATGCTGTTCTAAACAAAACATGAAAAATGATACTCAGAAGACATTGATTTTATTCCAACACATCATTAACTATAACTATGAAACAGTCAAATGCATTAAAAATGTGATGTAGAGAAGAAGTTTACTAACAAGGGAAAAACTGACACTAGTCATAACTTCAGCTGAGACTTGAGTGAGCTAACTGGCAAAACATTCTGATTTATTTTGCACAGGGAAAATATGATCACTGCATATTTACAGCAATGACTGAAGGTAAGTACATTCTGTAAAGTGCTACTGAAATGTATTTTCTTCATTTCTTGACAGCAAAAGGAAGCAATGAATGCCTTAAACCACAGAAAATATTTATAGTATGAAAGATAAATGGAGGTCACATTCATTTACTACAGCATGCAGAGTGGTCCATATGTTACTAGGTTCAGCTAGAGTTTATGGGAAATTATTTTGGTGGTTTTTCTGCTGGGCTGTGCAGCAGGTCACTGCCAACTGGGCCCTACAGTGGTTGCCTCACAAGGATGACAGTCTGGTATTACACTTCTGACAGGGATTACTTGTGGAAGAAAAGCACAAGGCTGGGCTGCTGAATGGTGTTCCTGCAGCAATTCTTGACAATATTTTTTTCTGGATGGGTCTCTGAGCAACCTGGTCAAGTGAAAGGTGTTCTTGTCCAGGCAGGGCAGAGGGGGTGGGTCTCTTTTAGATCCTTTCCAATCCAAGCCATTCTATGATTCTGTGATTATCACAGGAGATTGAGCCTTGGCTCATTAAGTCATATACACACTGAGGAACAGGAGACGAAAGGCAATGCATCAGGTGCGTACACATTCCCACTCAGATCCGAAAATGCAGTAACTTTAGTCCCATTCCTTTCTATGCTACGTAAACACTGCAGCAAAACAACTTCTGGGACCTCGGATTAGAATCAAAAGATGTTAGGTACATGCTTGAAAGTACTATTAAGAAGCAGACCTGGACTTCTCTGTAGCAGATAAAGTCAGCCTCATGCAGCCAGTACAACAAAACCTAGACATCACTACGTCAAGCCATGCCAGACATTGCCCAGGCTTTCAATGGCAACGGAGGGCACTCACATACAAAACTCAACCTTGAAATCTAATAATTTTCTATTCTTCTTTCCAAACTTTACAGAAGAAAAAAATCAAAATGAAACCACAACAACAGGACACCGCCTGCAAATCAGAAGAGATTAAGAGAGATTTCAGAAGAAAAATTATTTTTTTTTCTGTTAACTGATGTTAAAATTAGCTAAAATTAACTTCAGACTAAATACATTCCCTCTTCGTGTGTCTACCTGAGAAAGATCTATTGCATCATTTAGGCTGGGGGGGGTTTTTTGCCACATTTTCTGCTGGAAAACATGAGTCCTTAATTTACACACATCTTTATTATGTGCAGCCATTATGAAGTCCTTGTGAAACACCCGTGTGCTGAAGGTGTCAGTAGAAATGTAGGAGTGGCTCAGAACAATTCTGTAAGATGTCAGAAGAACTCTAAAGCAAAAACCTCTTATCATTTTCTGGGCAAAAATTGAACCATCTGGCAATATCCAGCTGAAAATTTGGAAGAGTATATCCAGGCATTTTTACTGACACAAAGACAACTGCTGGCAGCAAAATGCAGGTGAAGCACTGCAGAAGATGGAGCTGGCTTGCAATTTGTAGGGGCAGGCAAAAGCTGTTGCAGGTCTCTGGAGAGGCAAGGAAAAAGCCAGGGAAACACAGATCACTCCATCACATCCTTCCTGAGCTGTGAGCACTGCACAGGCCATGCCAAGCTTGGGCTTGGCCGAGCCAGGGCCAGCCAAGCCCATTCTCAGTTCTGTGCTTCTCCATGAACTCCCACTGAAACATCCCAAATGCCCTCCTTGGCCGGAGGAGCCCTGGATCCCTGCACACCACCTGAAGGTGCAACCAGAGCTTGCCAGTTTGCCTTGGCCAAGCAGGGAAAGCAAACTGCAAAGGGAAGGGCAGAGCTCACTCTTCCCTTAAGAAATGTCCTCAGGTATTTTCATACATTTTGTCTATACTTTTGCTTGCTGTTGTTTGTAATAATCCCATGGAAGCTTGAAACTAGAATATGTCTGATACCTGATATATTTTTTTTCTTTGATTACTGACAAATGCTTATTTATTATGGTAGGTCTGTAAGAAACACAGCTGTCCGTAAAACTCTTTTTTTCCTTATACCCTCCCCCACCGCAAAAAAAAAATTACATCTGCCTGGATTTTTTTCAACATTTTCATTTTTTTCAAAAATTCGTTTGTCGAGGTACAAAAAATGAAGGAAAAAAGGTATTTTGGGAGGAGATGATGATTTATTTCTTCAAGATAACAATTATTTTGAGGCAGATTTGAGTTTTACTAGAATGACTTTTCCCCAGGAAATATTTTTAAAAAATTTTAATGACATCTTTAACAAATAGTATTTAACTGCAGTATGTGCTTCTTATTTACTTTCAAACAAATTTAAGAAAAGAACACAGTGAATTTCGCAATTAAATGTAAGAAAAAATAAGCTAGGTTTTGAATCTAGGAAAACATCCTTAGAAAATATAACTACGGCTGTCCCAAAAGGCACATAAGGATACAGATTTTGGTTAGGAAAGAAAATTAGTTGCCCTGCAATTCAAAACATTTCTTAAAATAATTTTTTTTTAAAATGTGGAGGAAAAATTACCTTTTGATATAGCTTCTCTGCTTCAACACGATAGATTTTACACCACAATGAAGGGTCCTGTTACACTTCCAAAGGCTCCTCGGAGCAACTGAGGTGTGACCACAGTGAGACAAATCAAATAGCATAGCTCAAGCCCACCACCTCACATGGGCTCTTTAATTTCTTGGCTCCCTTATTTGCCTGAACTGTGGAGCAGTTTATGAAAAATGTTGATTTCCTCTAAGAAATAAAATTCTTTCCATGGAGTTGTTCAGTGATTTATTCTTTTCAGGTACCACAGAGAGTAGAATTATGCTGAGTTGAGATTTTGGTAGCGTTGCTTTAAGGAGTGCAGGTGCAATTGGTCATGATTATGCTTAGAGGCTGTTCCATGTGGTTTCTCACCCAAGGCAGTAAATCAATTATGGCAGAGCAAGTCCAAGCCAATACCCTAGATGTTAGCTACAGTATCAGGGACTTTCATGCATGAAGCAATATGGCATCTTTACATCACAAAAAAATGGGTAATGGAAGAGGGCTAGGCTGTGGTTTAAAGTAAAAAAGAGCAACTTGTTTTTCAAATAAAGCAACCTACAGCTGCATTAGGTTTTACTTTAATGTTTTTGAAGTGCTGTCATTCTTACACATTTTTTAAGCAAATCACAAGCTTTTAATTTTATTTTTTTTAAACTGATGGACAAAGTAGCTTACCATCAAAATTCTGTCTTGGAAAAACTGTTCATTATAATAATGTTCTGGAAGAGAAGTGAGTGACAGTGTCTAATTTTATCACCCAAAATATACTTCTACTAGAAAGCAAAGATCCCACTTTACCACTTGACAAGCTTCCAGGGAAAGAAGTACATACCACAGAAAAAATACTTCCAAGTGGCACAGCTGGATACTAGCAGGAGTTATCACAAGTTCAAGGAGTTCTCTCATGCCTTTTCTTACCCTTTTGATTTGACTAGAGCAGAAACCATGTGAGATATAAGATGACTTGCAGGTCTAGTAGCCTGAAAATCTTTCTGTTTTTCAGGATCACATTGGCATGCACTAGTCAAAGTGCCAAGGAGCTAAAAGACTGGCTCTGATTTGCTTGCATAAACATTGCCTTCCCTTGAAACTTACAAGGCACCAGGCAAACACTCCTGAGGATCTTAGGAGTTGAACTATCCAGCACCTACGCCTCACACAAGCACTTCTACTCATTGAAAATTCAGTCTCAGTGAACATTTACATGCACAGTTTTCTCCACTCTTACACATGTGCCAATAAATTTTGATGAGTAGGATTAGCCCGGGAAGAAAAAAATTCATATAGAAAGAAAAAAATATTTTATTTTGGCGTGGATAAAGCCAAAGAATTTAGCAGTTGAATATGTCATAGTGGAAGGGATTTTTCATGGTGTTTGCCCAGCTACAATGTGTGCCCACTGTGACACATGTGTCCTTTACTTACCATTTAGCTGGTACTTCTAACACATGGTTGTGCCTGCCTGTTTCACAAGGACACCTTGGCAACTTAGGCTCGAAACTGTAACTGCGTGCACCCAAATAGAAAAGGGGAGAAATCAATGATAACTTTCTGGATCACACTGATGTATTACTAGATGAGGTCAAAGGAGTTGAAGGATACCAGGGAGATGCTGCCTGTGGTGGGACATCACAGCACAAGTAAGAGGCAATGGAGGCAGTGTAGGCTATGTCCAATTAGATTGCAACGGGGGCAAACTAGGAACATGTCTGTGGACACTGCAGTGCCCCAGCTGGTGAGTGGTAGTTTCTTGGAGTTCTGCTTGGGTCATATCCTTGAATAGTCAGTCAAAAGTGGAATACTGAAAATTAAGAACAGACCTAGCAGAAAAATAAAGCAGCACTATCAATGGCTGTTCTAAAGGCCAGAGGGGTAAGAGGTTTTTCCTTTAAAAGGATGATGGGAATTTATGCTAGCAAAAAATGTCAGTCCTGAGAGGGACACTAGAGAAAGATTTTTATGAGCATTAGTACAGTTTTTCACCAGCACATATTATACTGAGTAGTGGAAAGTGTCTTTTGAGAGCAGCATACATTCATTCTTTTTTCTCCTTCTGAAAAGCAAACAGAACAAGGGCAAAAAACTTACTATCAGGTAGAACCTGCATCCATACACTCTCAGTGACATGCCAAGTACAATTTGATCTCAAAGGACTAATAAAGATACATGATCACCAGGTGACAGGGCAGGAACAAAAACACATGGTTCTGTGTCGCTGTTGAGTCCAACAACACAAAATAGACTCCAATATATTCAGCAGAGAGATTTTATTAAGAAATTACACTCCATGTATAAAATACTTCATGGAAAACAAAACTCCATTGGATAGAATNTTCATGGCTTTCACAGAGATTTTTCTCTGTTCCAAACTAAAATCTGCCACAACAGTTCTGCCACATGGAGTAAGAAAGCTGTCTCTTTCCTTCTTGCATTTGTTTCAGCAAATCCCATAGAAGCCATGCCTTGCCTTCACCACTCATCCCTTGCTCTCCCATTGACATCACTCTCTCCTGTTTTGTTTCAGGAAACCGAACAGTCATGTTAATGATGCAAACTCATGCATTGAGAAGATTCTGCTTCAATGCAGGAGTAGAGGGGGCAAAAAAGCCCTCAAGATACAGACTGATTTTTTGTGGTATCATGTCCAGAGCCAAGGCCAAGAAATCTTTTAGATGGAACCACTTAATCACTTGTCATCAGAAAAGTCTTTCTGATGAGTACAAGTGGTGGAGTGAGTTTGTTTCCCGCTTGCACCTGGAACACTGAGTTAGCCACGGCCTGCTTTGTGCAGCATGCAGAGGAGTCACAGAACCTCCTACCTTCAAAACCCCTTTGTAATGAGTGATTTAAAACTTCACAGCAAGTCAAGGCTGAACTATCACAGCATACCTGGGTGTGCTGTTCGAAGGATCCCAGCTGAATAACGTTTTAGATGGGTGGTCACCTTGCTGATCGCTAATGTAAATGTCACTCCCTGTGTAACATGAGCAGCTAGAAAGGAGAACTCAAGAGTGGCTACTGAAAATCCATTACCTCTAAGAACTTTTCCACAGCTCTCTGTTTTCACCACTATGTTAAACAGCCATTCAATCCTAGACAACAATACGCATTTCTTTCACAGCAGTAAGTGTGCCAGCAACATTTATATGTAGCGGAGATGAACTTGCACTTATCCAGCAAAAGCAAAAGGAACAGAGTTTGCTTGAATAAACATGTTTAACATGCCACGGCATCAGCTGCTTGCTGCTGGGAGAGAACTGAAATGATACATTTTTCATCCTCCACTAATCCAGTGCTGCAATGAATGACCTGTTAAACACCCTTCAAAGCTGACAAGACAGGAAGGCTGAGGTTGTTCAGGTCGCTCTTGCAACAGTGAGCACTGTTAAGTATAACAGACATTGGCTGCAGTGGTTTCTTAGTATGGCTGCAGAGAATTATTTACTGCTAATTAACTTCTGGCTGCATGTCTGATACATCCTAAATCATGGCTGCGACTTTTCAGGGAGGTGACCTCTGTGACCTGAGAGGTCCTTCCACTCTCAAGTTGTGATGCTTGCACATCACTGCTTTGGAAAGGTTTATTTCCAGAGGAGTTTTTTAACAGGACCTGAAATCATATTGTCATCTCTGTTCTCTTTTCCCTTCCTCTCTGGGTGTTTCCCACCTCTTTCCTGACACACCCTTTCCTGCTCTTCTCCAGGACAATGAGAAAACAGAAACATTTGCCTCTTTTTCTGTTCACATGACTAGAATTTCTTTTCCCCTGAAGCATCATTCATCAAACAATCACAGCTCATGTAAACTTGTATAATGGAGTTCCTTGGGCTACTTCCAAGGTTAGAACTTAAAATATCCTAAGCCAGAAGCAAGGATGTAGCATGTTGAGGCATTAAAGACATTGAACTGTATCAAGTTCACTTCTCAGTTAAAAGAGCTCAAGGTTGAGGACTACCACTTGGAAGTATGGGTTATATGCAGGTGGGTTCTTCTGTCTATGGTTCAGCTCACATATAGGCTTTAACTGGGCACCCAAACCCAGGATTAACTGCTTTTGATAGTGTTTTTCTAGGCTGGCCCTAAATAGCAGGATTTTAACTTTGCTCTGGTTTGCTTTCAGTCAACAGTGATAGCAGAAATCATAGTGCAGACTAATCCAGCAGGAACTTATCCCTGAAAATGTGTGAGTAAAAGTGACACACACAAATAGTTTTCCATTATCATACTGGTGAGTAAAGTTCATGCTGTCTATTGTCAAAACAATCCCTAATAACACTCTGACTTCGTCTTTAGGCAGTTCATAGCATGGGAATTTATCTAATAACCTTTCCTGAACAGCTGTATTTTCCCCCTTTCTTCCTTTTACGCTATTGTAAAGGAAGAATTGTATTCTCCTTTTAATTTTTCTTTCAATATTCACCCTTATTGGTAGCTACATAATATTTTCCATTTTGAGAATTTTCAGCCTATATTCCTCTCTGTGTGATCATGAACCTGTAGTTTCTGAGGAAAACCCTGCTTGGTGATGATTTTTCGCTGGGTTGCATCTTCAAAACTAGTACCAGCTATTATAATAACCACTACTAGTTATTTCCCAGCACCGTGAGTCTTCACAGTGAAGGAAGAGGAAAAGACAAATTCCTGGCTTTGCTCTGTCACAAGGTAATGTAACAGGGTCTCAGCATTTCTGCTCTATTTCCAGGAGCTGAGTGAGAACACAGAAGTAGAGAGCAAAAGGTAAGTAATCTCTTCAATTAAGTCTGGCACCCACACTGATTTTTTTCTTCTGCAACTTCCATATAACATTCATTACCACTCATGGTTGATCCTTCTGTTCCATTTAGTCACAGGCTAAATCTATTGTCCTTTTCTGACCACGGCTTATTCATTGTGGTGCTCATGACAAGGGGTGCCAGGCAGTGGGTCATTAAAACCACTCTAAGAAGGAGTTTAAAGCTGATAGGTAGATCCAGTTAGCAAACCCTGTATTCAAACTGCCTCCAAAGAGCAGGAAGCGTGGTATTTTCTAAACAAGTTTTAAATGAAATGAAGCAGGTCATGTGTTTGTTGTCTTCTAATAAATGCGGGAAGGGTCACACTATCAGGATCGAGATTCTGAGGTATAGTTTTGCAGAATTGCAGACATAATTTCTGCTGATGGTTACTGCTGGGAAAAAAATTTTCAGAAGAATTTTAATTTTAATTTAGTTTCTCTTCCCACACCACTATGTCTCCCTCCCTTTTGCCCAAAATACACTTAATCTTAATGATTCTTCTTCTGAAAAAGTAGTTCCTTTCGTATTTACTAGAAAGTAACAATTGAATTCTTCATCCTTATGGCCATAAAATAAACATTTTCTTTTCAAACTTACAAGTAAATAGTTAACAGAGAAATTACCTAACAAAGGCTAGAAAAATAAAAGTTATGTCCAAAGGGCTTTTCTTATTTAATTTGAGAAATGCCTTCCTGATATCTATGAATAAACTGTTTCAAAACTCTTTTGTAAAGAAGAGTTAGAAGTGAGACACCTGACCTTTAAAAACACTCGGCTTGAAACAAAAGTTACAGCATCTAGAAGCCAGAAGTAAAAAAAAAAAAAGAAGTATCGTAATGCCAGGTGATGGATAAACATATTCCAACGTGGATTTAAATTGTCATGCCATGCCAATATGCTGTCAGTCCTGAAAGATTAGTCTGGCATTGTAAAGATTTTCATCCAACAAAAGTACTGAGAAGTTAAAAGTATGCTGTCTCGTTTTATATCAACACAATGTAGAGTTATATTATGTAAATATGAAGAAAATTGTATAAGAGGTATAACTGTTGACATGGAGGTTTAGAAGCAACAAAGGGAGCCTTTTAAAATGTCATTGCATTCAGATAAGAAAACGTATCTTTTATCACTTTAGCAAAAGCAGGGGCAGCCCTCAAAGTACAGTTTCCAAGAAAAATAGACATTAACTCATGGGGAAGAGAAATTTCACCTTTTCACCAGCTTAATCCACACATGTTTTAGGGATACCTGATACTTCTATTTATGTGTTTCATATCCTATTCCCTTACAAACCTTTTGTTAGCTTAAGTAGCACAGCCTGTAAAGGTAGCAGAACTGACACAATAAAGGCCCTGACACTAAGCAGCCCAAACACGGTGAAGGAGTGCCCCGGCCCCCAGCTGAGAGCTCTCCTGCTGGCAGGGATGCAGGCACCAGGATGCCACAGGAGATTCCCCTGCCCACTTGTCTCAGAGGCCAGTGCTGGGAGGGACTGGCCAGAAACTGGGTTGTAGTCTCATGAAGCCCTGCATGGAAAGTAAACTTTTTCATGCTGGTCATGAGCTCAAACACTTCAGCATCCTCTCCCAGAAGTATGTTGCCCTACAACAGCTTGGGGAAATGTAGCTGGAGCACAGAGCTGAGGGCCGGGAAATCCTCAGTCCTACACTGGAACCCTGAGATGGATCAGTCTTGTGGCTTTGGCTGGCTCAATCAGACTTCCTTTCCCAGCACGATTGCTTCAGCCAGGGAGCTCAGTGATGATCACATCTTGTGGAGAAAGAACATATCCAACCCATGTCAGGGCAGCTGAGAGTGACAAATGGCATCGTGACTCACCACTGAACAGGGAGCAGGGATGCCCTCCCCTCCATCCCGAGGGCTGTTCTTGAGGCACTGAAATCTACAGGGACCCTAAACTAGGGCAGACAAGAGAAGCATCTCTCTCCAGAGCCGTTGCAAGCTTTGGTGGAGCAGCACCCAGCCTGTCTGTAGTTCACACATTACAGTAACCTGTGTTCCATTGGATGCCCAATTCGTGAAAAGCAGCCTGGGTTACCTCAGAGAAACTCTCACGGTACAAAGCACAGAGAGCACCAGCCCTGGGCCTCACCAGGATAGCTACTACTCACTGTGTGTTCATCTGTGCCAGAGAAGGATGTAAGCAGAACAGCCATGAAATGCCACCCTGGACCACATGCAGCTCTAGAAATACAGACCATGGATCTAGCTCTCCATTCTGAGAAGCAAATTTCCATTTCAGCCACCTTCTCCCTGGTCAGTTTTTTCTCTGTCTGCCTCCTTCCCTGTGTTTTACTTTATGCATGAATGGGGGAATGTCCTGAGTGGGAGTATTGGTGATTATTAACTCTTTCTGTGCCCACCCCTGATCCTGGAGGGTAGGAAGGCTCACCAAGCACAGCCTTTTGCCCAGCTTTGCATGTAGCTTGCCACCTCTTCTGCTCCACTGGGACACCATAACTGAGCTTCTGCTCACCTTGACCCACGAGCACTATAGCCTGAGAGATTCAAGGTGTTCATAAGCTGCTATATTTCCCTCCCTGCCACCATGTTGCAGTTCTCCTTTCTCTTTTCAGAGAGGACCCCAAAAATTCAGTTCCTACCACTGCAGCTCTAATAATTCCTGCAGGATAGGAAGCCCCTCCATGTCTAAGTCCACAGTTTGAATTCCTCAAGAATATTCCCGCTACACACCAGCTGTTCGGGCTATCAATAAGCAGCAGCCTCCACAGAAAGACCAAGGCCTGCAAGGGCAGAGGAAATGAGCTTAGCTCTCACTCTCCACAAGTAATCCTTCCAGACCAAGGTGGAGGTTCAGTGGCTGCAGATGCTGTGGGAAGGTTTAAAGAGCCACTCTGAGTTGTATTCAGGCAATGAATTCCAGACTGCAGTCTCTGATCTGTTGTGTTAGCATTATATTTATCTTTTGCAAGCATGGAATTCAATTCACAGCACTTTCAAAAATGTGTGTTTTAATTAACTCAACCCTAGAAATGTACATGTTCTCATAGCTTCACATCAGCTTTTTGCACAGCTGTCAAAAGCCTTCACACCCCCTTGCCTAGCCCACCTGTGTAAACACTACAAAAGTTGCTCTTTGTGAAGCACAGGTAGAGTCTTGCTGCTTGATAATGAGCAAAAAAAAGAACAGAGTTCTTCGCAACAGATGTGGGAGGGTTCTGCCCCATCCAAGTTGCTGTGCATTAGAGGGTAGCTTTTACACTTCTCTTACAAATAGCATTAGTTTAAAAGTATTGTAGGGGACATGTTTGACATTTCTGATCAAACTAATGTTTTTAGAGCCCCTTCAAATGCTTACTGATTGAATGGCATTGCAGAAGGCAGCAGATATACAACTCATTTCCCTGCCTTCCTTATCTGTGCTGAACAACACTTTTGCATACAAATGCTCCTGTTGATTTCTTAAGCATATAAGAACATATTCAACACAAATCAAGAGCACTCCTCCTACTTTTTTTTTTTTTTTTCTAGGTTCAATGAGAGAATGGACATGAATGCAGTGAAATTGGAAAGAGAGCATCAAGGTTCTAGGAGAACCTTGTGGGTATGATCTGGAAAATGTTCAGAGGAACATCCAAGTACAAGATCTCCTAATCAGTGCTTCCAGGATGAGCTCTCAAATTTACTGATTAATGTTACACATTTGGGATTTACCAGCCTTATGTGCTATGAACAGGCCTGCTGAACAGGAACAGCATATTACTTGTGGAAATTTAAACCACCAAGCATGTCAGTAAAAGTGTGACTGCCCCAGAAAGGAGGAAGACAAAGAAGAAGTCATTTTCATGCCACTCCACAGCAGAAATCCTTTCAATAACAATTTGTCACAAAAATGATGATGAGAACTCACTGTCCTTTCATCTTGGACCTGATTCTTTCTTCAGAGAAGTCTGGTTCAACAGAACACCGTTTCCTTCAGCAAAACAGCTCTGGAGTCACACCACAGCCCCACGAAGAGCTTTCTGGCAGGGAGTTTATGTATCATCTTTGGCCTATGTGCAACAACCTCACCTGGCTTTTCATGCTCAGGCCTGCTCATGCTTGGCAATGAGGAGATAAGTGACCCAAAGCAGAGCTGCTATTCCGCTCCTGTTCCACCTCAAACCCAACCCAGCACCCAAATCTCTCATGTCTGGCAAGCAAAAGGGGTGCTTCTCCACATCACATGTGGTCACAGGGTGCTCAGGCCCTGAACTGGAGGCAAAAGAAAGTCTATGCAACTTGCTTCCTGTGTTGCATGACTGAATTCAAACTTTTTAAACAGGTTTACTGCTATCCAGCTGTATTTTAGACACCACCTTGAGACCAAGAAATTCAACTTTTCTCTTTAGCCAGAGGCAAAAATACTTCAAATGCTATTGCAGAAGAATGTAAAAAAAAAAAAAAATAATAATTATGGGGAAAATCATGTCTAGCAGGCTTGCTTGTAGGTCTTGTTTAACCAAAGAAAGCAAGCTGTGTCAAGCAATGTACTAGACAGCATGTTTTAACAACTGCAGACAGGAATGTTACTTTGCCCATGTCACGTTCCAGGACAGAGAGCGAAAGGAGTGGATGTTTCTACATCACATTCATTTGTATCTTTTTTCTACCCAACTAAGGGGAAAGAAAAGAAATTCAGGCCATAGTCTAGACATCTCCTCCCCTTTATGAATCCCTGGAATCACTGAGGCCTTTTTGCAGAGAAAGGTACATAGCACTGTTTAGAAGTGAATTTTTTCAAGCAGATCTGAGGAGTCACAAGTCAGAGCCTGCCTACACTGTGAATGTGAGGGTATTGTGATGTTTTGCAGTACTCAGAAGGTATGAAGTGATGCGGTGACCTGAGCTGCTTGGATGCATTTGTGGACAGGAAAAAATGCTGGACATATGTCCATTCTTACTTCTTCCTAATGCACAAGGAAGTCCTGAACACTTCTGCTATTTGAGAGACGTAGGGCAAATTGCCTGCTTGTTACTCTTCACATTAAGGAACGGTTTTGTGAATTACAGAAGAGCAATAGAAGTGCTGATTAGTACAGAGGGTGAAACTGGGTTAATCTAAAACTCTCTAGGCCTTTTTAGTATGATTCACATGTATGAAAAAGAAGAGACATCTAGGTAGTGAAACAGCACAATTGCTCCTTCAACTACTGGCCAACAGTGGTCCCTAACTGACATCTCTGAAGTTCTCAGGAGGACTGACAATGAAATCAGGGCAGGAATCACCTGGCAGTCTCATGAGACCCAGGGTTAAAAAAATAAAAGCCATGGAAGGTCAATCTGTAATTTT